>JANHGB010023593.1:10714-25587 GCA_026283785.1 Coracopsis vasa
GCACGTGCTCGGCCCTGCTCGGCCGCTGCCCCGGCGGGGTGGCTCGGCTGCCTCCTGAACGGCGGCGGGCGGCCGGGAGAGCCCTCGCGGTCGCGGGCTGCCGTTAGCTGCCGCTGGCTGCCTGGTCAGCGAGGCTGCGCTTCCCCCTGTCCAGCCTGGGACTGCTTTAAGCACCTCTGAAGGGCAGAGGCTTCCTCCAGATACTCTCTGCTAATTCCCGAGATTTACAAACGCTGTGATTGTTGTCTCTCATTTGCCTAATCTTAGTACCTCGTACAGTTTACATTCCTCAAAACGCTGCATTAGCTGTTTTCATAACCAAAAGCTGAGCAGAGATACTGAGTTTTCCAAACTGTTTTTTCCAAAGGCTTACATGTTCTTGAGAACATCCTTGGATAATTTCAGTAAAAAAATCCTGAAGCTCTGTGGAATTTATACTCCCTGCTAAAGCTCATGGGAAAGAGAAAAACTGATTTAGACTACACTGATTTTTTTATTTACTTTTTTTTTTTTTTTTAAAGAAAGGAGTAACTGAAAACAAACCTTGCATTTTCTGCTCAATATTTCACTTAAATAAGCAGAAAAAAACATACCACAAATTTATCCTACTTTTTTCCTTTGGATACTATTATGGGGTAGGGTTTGGGGGGGACAACTGCTTGTTTGGTTTTGGTAATGCTTTTAGTATTCAAACTGTATGAAATCAGCCATGCTTCAGAAGCTACCAAATAAGAGAACTGGTTCAGATTCTTTAAACCAGTTTCCCTTATGACTGAAGCCAAAAATTGATTTTCTATCTAAAAAAATATGTATCCAAAATCACTGCCTCCAGCTTCAGAGTTTTCTATGCACAACAGCAGCATTTAAAGAAATGCTTTTCTTGAAGGAAACAAGACTTCGGAATAAATCCTAAGAGCACAGGTTCTTACTTGACAGAGGGTGTAGGGGGAAATGGGAGATCAGGGAACAATAAAAATAAATTTAGCTGATTGTCTCTATCTGCAAGTCTGAAAATCAAGGTGATTCTAGGAAACTGCATTGAGCAGAAGCACGGGAAATATTCTCAACCTCCTTAGGAAAAGAGGTAACATTTTTGGAAACATCTAGTAGATCAGGAGAATGATGCTAGACAGTTGAAAAGGCTTATTAAGGCTTTTCTGTAACATTGTAAGAATTTCTGGATATGACAGTAAATGCATGAAAATTAAAAGAAGACTGCTTAGCTATAACAACCATCACAAAGTCAACTGACAGCTGAATTAGCCCATTAGAATTCTTTGCTATTCAGCCTTATCTACTTTATCGTCTCTCCAGGCTTCTGAATGGTTTTCCTCTCTTAACTTATCATCATCCCCATGTAGCTTCCTTTTCATTTCTCAGCCTTAGGATTTTTTGCAGCAGGCCAGAAGCAGAATAGTTGTGCTAAACCTCTGACTTCTAGCAAGCATCCTCTCCAACAAAAGTTTACAGGGCTTTTCCCCAGTAATGCAGACCAAAAAACTCCTAAATTTTAATACAAACTGACAGTAGTTGAATAGGAATTGCTAGATGATCTCTTTTTGTCTGTGTGCTTTTTTCTATGAAGGAGAATTTTATCTTATTCAGCTGGGAAAGGAGATAAAAAATAGAGGGAAAAGACTGGAATGTGAATGAGCAATCCAAACCTGGTAAGATTTACCTACTCCCCATTCAAGTTTATAAGCAATATAATTTTTATCTCATTATTGTATATTTTAGGATTCTATTAGTATGAAGACTTTTTCTTTTTTTTTTTTTTTAGCAAAAACTATTTTTAAACCTAGGCAGCTGACAAAATTGCATGAGGAACAGGTGGCCTACTTTTTTTTCCTTTAAAAAAAGTGACTGCTCTTATTATCTGAATGTAAATTCAGTATGGAACATTTGGAGAGATCTGTCATACTGGGATAACCTCCCATCTAACCTGCTGCCCTGGCTGTGGTAGCTGGCAGTGCAAGAAGCTTCAGAAGAGGCACAGTGGCAGTATCAATAAGAGCTGGGAAAAGGACAGAAATGAGAAAAGACCCTTCTATTCTAGCTGTTTATCTACTTACCTTTCCAAAGTACTCACTTTTTATTTTCTTTCTGGCTAGCATAACAGGAGATGCTTTTTCTCCTTTTAAATAAAAGGACCAGCAAGTAGCCTTAATTAATTAATGCACTGAACATCAAGAGAAGGCTGCTTTTGGTGCCCTGTTTTTTCTTTTCTTTTTTTTTTTTTTTTTTTTTAGGGGTGTGTGTGTTGGGTGTGATGCTCCTCAAATACATAAGATATTAGTACAATAACATGCCTATTTCTCCAAGAGCTTAAAAAGATTTCAGGAAAAATACCGGAAGGCATACAAAATAGTCTCAAATGAAATCTCACTATTACTTTGTGCAAGACTAAAAAATAACAGCTAAAAACATTCTGACAGACGTCATTCAAGTACGTGAATGAGTCATGAACCTCAGAGATATGAAGAAGCAAAAGACAGAGCTGACTCATCAGTTCTGAATTTTATATATGACATGCTTCTTTTGATATTCTGTGTATTAGCAGGACTTCAACATGTCTTCTGCTTCAGAGGAATCAAAAGGTAAATGAGTTTGGTGAAAAGATGCATGCGAACCTTCGTTCCACTGTATTTGAAATGTACCCAGAAGTAATTTTGGGCTTATTCTTACATGGAAACAAAATGCTCTGGTTCTACTCATGGAAAGTCATGACCAAGAGATTTGGCGCAAAGGCCCCAGTTGGGAAAATGTTGGTTAATGGATGAATCTTTAGACTGAAAAGCACTTCCCAATGAGTCATTATGCCAGTTTGCATGTATCATCACACAGATGTGACTAGATAGCTTCTGATGGCATGAAGCCAAAGTAAAAGGTTCTGGGTAGTGTTATGTCCTGCCAAATGTACATTTACTGTTGTAAAAATGTGTTCTGAAGTGTCTTTTCCTTTGATTCATATTTTTTAATTGATGTGGAGGAGGATGCAGAAAGGATGAGTCATAATACAGTGACAAGGGTTCTTCCTAAAATCCGATGAGAAAAAAGATGAAGAGTCTTCTCAAGTCTCTAGTGTGAGAAGAGGGGCAAATGTCAGCAGATCTCAGGTGAGGAGGCTGACAGTTTTCCATGAAATGTCTCAATGGAAAACGCCGTAGCATCATCTTGCCTTTAGGCACCACACGTTTATATGTAGGCAGACCTTTGAGATGTCTTCATTGTTAAGAGTGGACATTCTTATTCTGTTCTTATAAATAAATCAGAATGAGTTGTAAATATAGATGTCTCCAAGGTTGCACACACTAGGAAAGGCAATAGAAAGTAAGAAGGCATTGAAAGAGTATTCTGCAGTCTGAAGCTGATAGGAATCTAGTATGAATATAATTGATGCTGATTAATTATGCACTGAGCTGAAGTGTGCCAGTTCAGGGATAGGCATAAAAAGTATGGAAGTATGACAGATCTACAGTGATAGGCTTTGTGGAAGGAACTATACTGGAACCGAAAATACAAGGATCCTTAGCTTCCTTTCAGAGTTTGAAGAAAGGCAAAGCATATTATACTTCTGACTCAGAAATAACTGAGTGACTTGTGGAAACACTGCTGATCATATAACTGCTATGAGAAAGTGTTGGCATCCACAGCCCTGACAATAATATCTCTAGTGAGTTACTGACCAAATGTAATTAATGAAAAGAAGCAGCTTTTTAACATATTTCTCTGAAACAAAAGCAGCCTTTGTTATCACCTCCTAGAAATAACTCCGGACAAACATTTTCCTAGTCTGTCTGGAAAACCTGCAGTACCTGTGGTTGTCTCTAAAAAAAACCCCAACAACCCCATAACCACCCATTATGCACTCTCACTCAAATCTCAGATTTCTTCTCTGCTTGATACTTGTATTTTCTAAACATTATTTTATAACTTTGTTAATTTCTTCACAGAAATGTTGAGGAAAAGGCTAATGAGAATAACAGGAAAATATTGCAAAAACAGAGAACTAAGCCACAGGAGGCAATCTGCCTACATCTTCTCTACTTGGCTAAATTTTCCTTGGGAGGATCAGAGTTACATCTTGTTTTCTGTCCTAAACTCTTTAAGTACTGCTGCATGCTGCCTGTTAAAAAGTTGTCACATTCAGTGCCAGGGCTAGCTGCATATTGAATCAGACACTCAACCAGGAAGGAATGGACCTCTGGAGGTCACCTACTCCAATCCCCTTCTCAAACCCCTGTCAACACTAAATTCAGGCCAGACTGCCCACAGCTTTGTTCAGTTGGGTCATAGCCTCTCAGACCTCAGAGTCTTCCTGGGGAACCCATTCAAATGCTTAAATATCATCATACTGAAATATATTTTCTATGTATCTAGCTGGAACTCCCTTTCTCAGTTTCTGATTGCTGTTTCTCATTCTCTTGTCTTGCTCCTCTGTAGACAGCCTGACATCAGACTCTTGGTTGGTAATTTTCTCTTACGCATTGGAAGGCTCCTGTTGGGTACTCAGTGAAGTTTTTCTTCTGACAAATTCATTCTCTGCTCTAACTGATCATCTACTAAATCTGTAAAGTATTTAATGAGGAACTGGATTAAACATTTTTGTATTAATGTAAATCCATAACGTTCTGCAGGTGACTGATCCTAGAAATTCTACTAGATTTCTAGATGATAAAATATTCAGAAATATTTTTGTGGACTTAATATTTTTAAGAGAAATCCAGAACCAGCTATTATTTCAGTCCTTAGCAACCAAGTAGATGATGGGTGACAATCACCAGGTCACTCTTTTTATTGATCTAGGAGGGAGTTTCCAAAACAAAATGGAAGAAAGCCCTAGATCCCTTTTTTCTGTAATTTGGGATAACAAAAAAAAGGTTGACAACAACAACAGTATCTGTGCTGCAAGATTCAAAATGACTACTTAAATTTTCTTTATCAAGAATAGAAGCTGTAGTATGGGAATAATGTATTTGTCAAGAGTAGGTATAATTATAAATCTTTGATTTTCACATTAACTATTCAGTTGTAAAACACTTCAAAGCTTTCTGATGGTAAACTTCAAGCCAGTCATGAATGACCAGACTCAAAAGTCTGGAGGCATATATACTATAACTGCTTCTGTTCTGTCTAATTTTACATTATAATAAATTCATTATGATTTTCATCATCCTCCTCTGCTACTTCTTCGCTGTGCTTTGCAAATTTTCTGATGGCTGCACTCCTTTCTGTATATTCTTGCTTTCATTCAAAGTTTGTATGACCTGTCTTCTTTTCTTTATACGGTTCTCCAGCTGACAAAAATGTTGAAGAATAAGAATTTAAACAGTAAGAAAATAAATATATGGTTATTTTTTACATACTGTAGGAGTGTTTTCTTTATGCTTTTTCTATAAGTATTAAGGAAAGTTTTACATAATTTTGATGGTTTTAATCCGTGAAAGATTAATTATAGATGTAATTATAAGATGTAATTATATTCAGTTGATTTTTCTAAGCATTTATTATTAGTAATATAATATTCAGTACTTTTTACCCATATGCCTCCAGGCTTTTTTAAGAAAGGAAGGCTTGTACAATTTTACCAGCGATTGGGTAAAAATAAGTTTGTACAGTGGTAGCTTCTCCAACTATTCTATGATTATATGATTCAGCTGCACATCAGAAACAGGATAAAGATTCCTGACATCAGCTTACTGACGTATATATACAGTAAGCCAGCATCACAGTATTTTTTACCAGTGGGAAATCTAATGTGTCTAGAATAAATATATCTTGGAAATTTGAAATAAGCCCAGACTTCAAACATACTAGTAACAGGGACAGTGGCCATGCACATGCTTGTACAGATGTGAGACAGATCAAGCTTCTGATATATGAAGTATGAGAAGCAATTTCAGAATCAGAAAGTGCTGGAAAAATCCTTTTAGCATCATCCTGTTATAACATTGTTCCAAGAATGCTACAGAGGGAAAGAAGGCCACATAAGCCCACAGTGCTATGCTAAGCTTTGTTAGCCTGCCAAAAAAAAAAGAAGAAATCCCCAAATGTGTAGAAGATAGGGAACACTGTAAATCTAGTCTTTGTCTTAGGATTTTTTAAATAGAAGACTGGAATTCTATTTCCAGCTCTGCATTGTGATGTTGGGCAAATTGTTTCTAATTATTTATTATATATGTATTTTCACTGGTTTTGACAATTACAAGGGATCTGGGACCAGCCTCCTTTATCAAAGATTTTGATGGGTTGGGACTGTATTTTGAAACACTAAACAAGTTTATACATATATTTTTTGGGGAAAGAAAAAAAGCCCTTAATTTTCTCTTATCTCTCCATTTTTAAAAATATTTTTGAGATCCTCACCTAAAAGTGAAAACCTAGAAAATTGACTGTATTTCTGCACTTGTATTACTGAGTATGGGGTGAAAAGTTAAGTTTGTCCATATTATATATTTGTGGACTTCCCAGGGGTTTGCACAATTATATTCAAAATAGATTGGGGTTTTGTTTGTTTGTTTGTTTAGGTTTTATATGGGTATATTGCTTGTATTATTTAAGTACTGCTAATCTTAGCTCAGCTAAGATAGCTAATGGACGTACGCTTTTATTAATTGCAACCACTTCAGCTTTTAGAAAACCCCTTCTTGGTCTACAGAAGTTAACTGTGTCAGAGAAACTGCAGGTACCTCTCTGTGTTTCACCAATATATCCCATACGGTTTCTAGGAAAGAAAAACAAATTCTTGACATCCCTCATACCAAATACAAACAACATCAATAGCAGTAATGGGACTAAAATACTGCTTCTGTAACTATTTGAATATTTCACAGGTTCCCATCTGAAAATTTGTATTGTACAGCAGCTGTGTGTATTTCCTAAAACTATATTTACAGCAGGACTGAAAAAAACAGAGATTCACCTTGCTAATGACCTCTTTTTTTGGCAAGATAATAAGTACAACAAAAAGAGAAGATCTGTTCTTACCATAAACAGGAAAATAGTCTTTATAAGAGCAGCATTTGCTATCACCTCTAAAATTAACTCTGGCTCATGCTTTCCATGATAAATACCTTTTTGTTAGAGTTAATACAGAGCAGCTCAGCCTATAAACACATTAAAAAATGTATTTCAAACAAGTCAGTCTGGAAACTGTTTTAAAATAGTACAAGTGGAAACAAAAACATAAATTTATACTGAGTATCCATTTTCTTTTATAAATTATCTGGCCTACAGTACTTCCATCTTTTCCTGTGACTGAAACATAAGGTAAACTAGGGCACAGACAGTTGACTGTAAATCACAGCTGAGTTTAGGTTAGAAGGCACCTCAGGAGGTCATGCAGTAGGGCTAAACATAAAGCTCTGTCAAGTTACTTAGGACTGTCCAGTCAAGTTTTAAGTATCTCCAAGTATGTAGATTCCATAGGGGTTTGTCAAGAAATTCCAGTGCTTAACCTCTTAACTGGGACATTTTTCTGCTATTTGACATTTACCTCTTAATATTTCTAACAATCCCTACTTGTAATCACCAGATAATTACAGTATGAAGCAAAAACTATTTTGCACCACCTTCCCTAGTATTTTACGCAAACACATTTTACTAAACATTGCAGCAAGCCAACAATGCATGTTTGCTGAGTAAGCAGTAACCCCTCAGACCATGTAAACTAATGTCAGCTCTCTAGTAACCATCTGATTAAAACATTAATCACTTTTTTTATATAAAAAATACTGTCAGGTAGTTAAAGCTAAAAAAAGAGCTTTGATAAACAATGTTGACATTTAATAACTGATATGCTTTCTTATTAAAATTGAAAATATTTCTTTGGATTCTGTTTTCTTGAAGTGGGTGTACACCAAACACCAGGATAAAATGTTAATGAATAAACAAATTAAAAAAAAAATAAATTAAAAGCACAGCTAAGTGTGTGCACTTTGTGAATATTTTGCATAAAACATCAAGTGCAGGTAACATAGTACAGGTAGGGAAAGGCAATTTAACTTCTTAAATGTTCAGTTTTAACAGTAATTATGACCTCATATATATGATCACTAAGGAGGTTTGCTGGGTTTTGCCAATTTTTCTCAAGTTCTGTCAGTTGCTGAAGGCATTCTCATCTTTAAAAACTAGATGCAAGGTAAGGGTAAAATGCTTTTATTCTGAAGAACTAGCATTTTACACCATCAACTAAGTTTGACATTACAGTTTCCTTGAATGGCAAAGCCAATTAAAGAGGTTCTTGACACCCTTAGCCCCAAACCCCTCCTCCCCTGGAACTCAATACTGCGTAAGTGCTACAATTTATTGTTTCCTTTGCTATGAGAAAAAAAGCTATTTGTGTCTGTACTTTAAATCAGCTCAGTGAAATGATCAACTTAAAAAACCTTTTTAACTGGATTAAATTCTTACGAAAAACGCTATGGGTAGGGAGTGCTGAGTCATTCCAATATAGAAACATGTACCCCATAGGGCAGCTGGGTAAGAGTAGTTTCAATCAAGAATATAAAATGCACTAGGAGAATCCCTTAGGAGCAGAGGCAGTAGAGGAATGCGGTTTAAAACACTGATAACAGCCAAGGTCAAATGAAAGTGTAGGTGCATATTGTTATTTAAATTTTAACAATTACAACCAGACCTGGGGAAGTCTACATATACATCTATATACTCCACATAGTCACACATTTGACATTATACAAACTGTTTACCCCAACAGTAAATCTTGTGTTGGTTCATCACTGAAACTTAAGAACTAGTAAAACCTGTCAGATTTGGGAGTTTGGCAAAACTTACATTTTGACTATAAACTAAGAGTTACTTCTAAATATTTATTTTCTCCAAATTTAAGCAAGTTGAAAAAATACCTATTTTAAGCTATTTTTAGAACCAGGCAAATCTTGACTATGATGATACAGTGTATTGGTGGGTGGTAAACTCTGCACATACGTATTCTAGAAAAAAGTCTGAGGTTTCGCAGTAAAAACCATGAATGCTGGGTGTGTGGTAAACGTAATCTATCTTAAAAGGTTGCTGTTTACAGCAACTAACCACTTACACTGTTTTTTGTTCACTTTTTGAGATTAACCAAGTAGATTCCAGTTAGAAATCAATGTCAAATAAATTTTCAGGTTACATACTAGGGCATCACTGTATTCTAGATTCTCCTGAATTCTCCTTATGTGAATTGCCTCAGTTACAAACCTTATGTCTCAAATGCAGAACTTTCAAATCAGATCCAAATCATTCTAGACAGAGCCAGCTATCATCTTTCACATCAATATTAATTTTTGAAGGCTAATTATAACAGTATGAAACTGATCTATTTACTTTTTAGGACTTAGATGTCCACAAAGGCATTTCTGTGCATTTTCCTGACTATTTTTAACTGTAGAGTCAAATAAGTATAGGCCATCTAAATAACCACATTTCCTGATGTCCAATTTTCTTTTGTGTGTAAGTACATAGAAGCATAAATATGAACAAAGTAAGTATCAAACACCTTGCTACCCCCTTATGGAAACACAGGTTCTAACTATTCGCATATGTACACAGGTAGAAAATAGACTAAACAGAAATAAACCCTGAGAAATTAACAGCCATTATTGTTCCCTAAGCTGAGCACTGAAAAGCAACTTTTTTCTTTTTTTGTATCTGACTTTGTAATTAGAAAAAAATAAAAGACTAAAATTCACTTTTAGCTGCTCAATTAATGGATAGCCTGTATGTTTTAAAGAAAATCATCTGTATTGAATTGGTGCATGTGTTTGCAATTTGTTCTGTGAAAAGAACAGCGTGGCATTTTGCAATAGCTGGCATATACAGCAGTGGATATGTTTTATATCTGTATCGATCCTTTGTGGTGTCTCATAAAAGAAGCCTGTAAATTATTCATGTCTAAACCACATTAGACTCTGGAAAAAAACCTTTACAGAAATCCATTTTAAGGGCACCAGAATTGTGAAGTCAGCTGGCTTAGCTATAGTGATTTCTAACAATCATTCGGTTGCTAATACCTCCATCATCATGTAAAACACACCCTCAGACACTGAATATAAAAGCAGTGGTGCAAAGTAAGTTTAGATAACAGGCCTCAGAAAGCAACTTAATGGGGTATCTCTTTGCCCCAGAAGTGCTAGCATTCTTATGTTGTTTCAGGGCAGGAAACAAAACCATGTGGATATTAAATATCAGTCGTAGAGGCCTGAGGCTAACACTCTTCAATACGTTGAGTAGTGTCCTACTGCATGTACATTCCCCTGAGTAGAGACTTCACTATAAAGCAACTCAGTGAAATAATTTAGGTTTGCAGTTTCCAAGAGGAAAGGAATCAGGCCTTCAATGGGCACTCTGAAACAGTATTGGCGAAAATCACTAGTCTTCTGACTCCTCAGATTAACAGCGCAGAAACAAAACTTAAGTTTGTAAACTGATCATCTGAATAATTACATGAACATGTAAACACATTGTTTATAGAAAACATATACCTACAAGAATCGGTAATATTCATTGGAAGATACGACGATAATTATTATCACTTCCTCTACAGTGTGAGTGGAATACTTGAGATACTTGGGAGGGGGGAAGGTACTGACAGCTCAAGACTAGGAATAAGCATCTGTTACCACATCACATTTTTGACTGAAAGATTACTATACAGATACTTATAGAGAACTGGTATAGTTTTTTAGTTCTTTTCTTTTCATGAGCACTTCCAAACCTGTTGTGCCAGACACTGAGCAGCCAGAAAGTATAGCTGTTCTATCTTCTTAGGCTAAGGTCATCCTCAGCAGCATATAAAATAGCAAAGTAGTTTGTTGTAGCAGAAGAACCCTGTGCCAACAAGTTGTCCAAATATTTACTTATCTTTACAGGCAGATTTTAGAGCTGACACTGAACTCTTTGCTGCCATGGCTACACTGCTTCCCGTAGCTGAGCTAGTTCATTTGAATCTACCTTGAGTTTCTCTTGAAGACTGCAGACATAACTCTACAGCTCTACAATGTACATGACCTCAGTTATCAATATACAATTTTTTTCTGTTCACTTTCTATAGCATATAAGACACTGGAGGATTAGGTTAAGTATATCAATGAGAAAGAAACCTTACATATAAAGCACTATTATTGCATGATGACTTTAAAGGGATTACGTAGTACAGCATGTAAAACCAGCTGAATTTGAAGGTGTTTCTCAAGATGCCTTAACACCGTTAACTTCTCAGGAAACACTCAAGGCATTACAGGATTTCAGTTTGTGATATGAAGTCTTCTGGAGTTCCAAGTCTGGAAGTTAAACCTGCACTGTTTTTTGGTTTTGTGTTTTGTGGTGTTTTTTGGTTTTTTTTGTACTTTCTTGTTATGTATTGCTCCAGATCTAGCATAGCCTTTCTTAGTGCATTAGCATGTTACAAACCATGTTACTATAATTAAAGCTGTACTGTTGAGTTGGTAAATGGATTAGAAGCTGGAAAATGGAGTTCAGTTTAGACTGTTTGATTTCAGTTTTACTACTCTGTACCAAATCCAGATATATTTACTCACCCTCCATTTTAGTGAAGCATGTCCGGAAAGACCTGTGAAGAGGGAGGAGATCAATAAAATCTATGTTAATAATTACGATACAAAGCCCACTGCTTTTCATTTGCCCCATAAACTTTCATGTAACTTGTCTTTAGGTAGATCACATTTATAAATATAAAAATAGATCAACGTTACTCAAATAGTTATGGTGTATCATTTGGCCTAAGTGTCCTATTGCAACCTTCTCTTGGATTGTCTGATTCCACATATTTACATATTAAACATTCATTATTTATTATTAAGTAATTATATAGGGGTGCTGGAACTAGATGATCTTAAGGTCCTTTCCAACCCTAACTATTCTATGATTCTATGATATTTACACACATTCACACAGCTAACTCTTCAAGGATTCAAGCTGTGCTCCGATAATCAGACATTGACATAAGTGAACAGTAATAAACAGTATCTCATGTCATATTCAGTCTTACTGTTTTCCTCACAGTGTGTATCACTGACTCAATTTTTTGTATTGGAAGGAGACCCATGATCTGGATTGCCGTCAGTGGTATTTTTTTAAGAACCAACAAGAAGCATAATCTTGACTGTTCCCAAAGTGGTGCAGCCTGCACATACACACTACTTAATGTCTTGGCTGCAATGATGATTGAGACAAGAAGCTTTTAGACATTATCAGTATTTGGGGGAGTATTACATCTCAAAAAACCTACCTTCTTCAGGTGTCTAATACGGAACACTGAAAGCCATATGGCCAGTATTGTTCCTAAAGCCTTTCTTTCCACTTCATGGAAGGTCTTAGTTTCATATTCATTGCTATTATTATAAAAGTTTGAATATTCCTCAATAATTTTAGGCAAATTACTTGATATGCAGCATTAGTATCATGCCATAATTCCATTAAGCCCATGTTGAACCTAATACATACATGGTATAGGAAAAGCAACCCTATTGGAAAATTCTACTTTGTTCACTGAAAACTGAGAGCTGAGGTGAGAGCTCTTTTTGGGTGTGATAAATCCTATGGCACATTCACAAGTACCCACACTTATGCTCTTGAGTAATCTCAGTAAATTACTTGAGTAATTGCTGTTGGCTTAGTGATTTTAACTGGTTTAGTATTACTCCCTTCTTGTCTAAAATTATAGAAGACATAATTGTGTGCTCTTTGCTAGCTGCAACTTTCCAGTGCAGAAACACTAGATTTCAGGTTAGTTTGTCTATAAATACCTCCTTTTAAAAAATGGTTATAGGAAGTTCACAAAACTTTAACTTTACAACTTCAGTTATTTCACAGTGTACAGGGATGCCTGAAGCACATATCTATCAATGCTGCTACGCACCTATGCACACAGCAGTAGGATTTTAATAATTTTTATATGCACAGTACAAATTTTAGATGCATAGAAAATAAACAAGGCAACATAGCTTCTCCTAATATTAGAAAGAACTTATTATATAATACCTAGTGCAAATATAGAATTATTTGCACTAAGAATCCTGTCCAATGCAAAACTTGAAATTTACTGTTAATGCATTTCTGTAGACATAAGGGTTCAAGCAGGCATCACAAATTCAGTGTGGTTTCTCCTTTAATTAAAAATATTTCATTTAATGGCAAAATATTTTTGTTCTTGTTCCAAGAACACACCACTGGAATCCAGTGTTTAAACCAAATATTTTCTTTTAGCTTTCCTCAAATCCTTAGCAGCCAAACTACACATGACTTCAATGGATTCTAGTCAAGCTTTCTCATATAAACCAAATGGCTTTCTTGTAAATGCAGCGAAGAAGAGAAGCTGCATTACACAGTAAATATCAAGTCCACTCTTGCTGGTAAACTTTACCATTTGCTCCTGAGAAATAAACATCCTGATCCTTCAGCCAGCACCTGGCCAAGGTAATTCAGATTCATTAAGGTGTGTACCTAAACTTCAGCAGATCAAACTATACCAGAAGAGATCTGAGATTTAACTCATACTAAAGATGCTGACAATGCTGTGAAGTGAAATCACAATGTAGGATGTCTATCTGAAGCATGAGTACAATTTTGCTTAGGTTGGGAACACCACAGAGAACTGCAAATGAGATACACTTTGGAAAAAATAAACCAGATTAAAACAGAAAGTAGTCAGTGCAACCTGACAAATTCCTAAAAGTAAAATAAAAAAATTATTTGGTCTTCAGATATAATTCCATCAGCTGCAATAATAGAGACTGATTTTGGAAAGCATGAGACACTTAATCCAAACGACAGAGAGTTTAAATAGGGAAAGGAAATCTTTCTAATCCTCCCTATTGCTTTATTACATGATTTGGTTGAATTATATCATCCGTGTAAACTGCTGCCTTCAATGTGCTCCCAAAAGAGCACAAACACAACTACTAATCTGTCTTTGTGTTTTGTTTTGTTTATTTAACAGGACACAAGGTCAAAATTACTTTTAAAAAGGTTTCTTGCTAGAATCAAAGGAAAAACATCCAGTGGGGGAAAAATAATTAAGGAGAAATTAGGTGTATCAGATCAAAGGCTTCCTCCCCCCCAAAAAAATTGGATTAGAAAAGCAGATCTTGATTTTATCATGCAAGTACAAGACACATTGTTAGCATGAATTTGCTTTCAGTTAATGTTTGTGTAACACAAATAACTTGAAAATACAACTCCCCTTAATATTATGTTTTTCTATATAGCAAACAAATGGATTTTAAAACTTGGTCAGGGAGTGGTAGGTGGCTAAATAAATACATAGAAACCCCAGTGTTTTGTCATATAACAAACTATAACAGCACTTCAAAGTTTTGGACAGGTTTCCTTATATTATTGGTTTAGGGTGTAGCTGTGTGGAAAATTGTAAATGTTGTCTTTTGGTATTTACTTTACGATCCTTTGTAATCTTCAGCTATATTTATAGTTTAAAGTGGGAAGAAATCAAAATTAAAGAGGTCTGTTTGAGCATCCTTTGTAATCAAATGTTTTTCCAATTTCTCCTTAAAATAAAAGCATAGCCTGGATGTTTGGCTGCCTGAGGAGACCACCCGAAGCGTTTACAAGTCATGACCTCACAGTGAAGTATCTGTGGAAAAGCGTAAGTTGTAGAATACACAGAGAGGAGTCACAGACAAACTAGCCAGTTTCTGTGGGGAGAAGGGGGCTGCTGTGTTTTGAATTTGAGGGTTTAACTGGAAATAAAAGCAAAAGGGCGAGGTTTTCTTGCCTGGGGGCAGCACAGGAGTGACGAGTTATTTAGGAGGCGACGGGTTGCCACTCGTCCTAATGCACCGAAACCCCGCGACCCTCTCCCGTCCGGAGACTTCAGGCTCTCGCAAAGGCCGTGG
>JANHGB010023593.1:34897-73603 GCA_026283785.1 Coracopsis vasa
TATAACTCTGGTTGGTAATGCATCCCACTGGGGACTGAAACAGTTATTCTAGGGAAACATGAATTCTAAGTTCCTTAGAGATGTCTTGAAGAAAGTCTTTCAGTTAAAGCTGCTTCAGACTTTCACATCTGGCAAATAATTACATATTTTTAACCTATAGGAAAATGTCTGTCATTTGAATAAATATTTCAGATTAGAGGAGAATTTTCCCTGGTCTTGAGTTGCTGGATTTAAGCACCTTATGAAGTGTACTATAAATGTGTTTTGAGTCTCTGCTAGCTTTGGCCCGTGGGTGTTCTCCACCAAAACACATTTTATAATTCTGTACTAGTAAATGCCACCATGGTAGAATAACTTCATTTAAAGCAATTAAGCTCTTCAAATTAAATAGCCCCAGTAAAAAGAATGATTATTCATATGTTACAGAATGGGAAATTAAACCACAGAATGATCAGCCAAAAATCTTTACAGTCAAGTAGTGATTTTGCAGACCTATTTAAAGTACCCATTTTTCAAGGATGGGTAGTATCTACATGGTTTTAGGGCTTTAGTAGTTTTGGGTAGTCCTCCAAAACTTATGTCAAAAGGTCTGATATTGAACAAAAAATAATGGAGGTATAATGTATACCTCCATTCCCCTTCCAGTATGCATTTCATGATCTTTGTCCTGTTTTTGAACAAGCAGACCATACTCTTCTGGAAACCTTTAATGTACTTTTTCAGAGGTGATTCTTATGAAGCTACTTTCATAAGAGTTTAGTGATTCTGTGAAAACTCACCAATCTATCTTTTAGTATCCATGTATACAACACTTGTAACACTTTCATACAGAATATATTTTTCCATCTTAGAAAAATGAGCAACATTCTATTTCTGAATTATCTTGGAACTTGCTAGTTCCATTTAGAAAAAAAGCCAGAGATTGAAATTATGTGAAACTGCTGAAAAACCCTAAAATAACTTTTCCAAAATTTTCTTTAGAAGAAGTACTTCCTGGGGTTAGCATTAGTTAGTTAGAGTTTCAAAATTTGCCATGGTTGCATTGGCAAACAGGTAAGTCAGGCTACTACAGTTGTTTCTAACAGGCGGGCATGCTTATGATACAGTCCTCTATTTAGCAGTCCAAAAACCTTTTCAAGATGAGATAGATATTTTTCTCCTAAATGTGTTGTACTCAGGAGGTAGGATTGCATGTTGAGAGCAATAAATTATTGAAAAGCACTCTAATGGCTCACTTTCCATTTGCAACAAATCAAATGACTGAAGAAGAAAATGTATTTCAAATATTTCTGAAAAAGAGCTTTCCTCATTAAAGAAAAATTGTTTGTATTCTAATGACAAGAACTATTATTAAGCTAAATGATGTATGTAGTGCGTAGAAAACTAAGTGGTAAAATACTTGTAGCTGGTGAGAAAGCAATTCAATACCACAGTGACATTAGAAATTACTTTGCAAATCCTTATATACAGTATATTTACTTCAGTTGAAAACCATATGCTCTTGGAAGGAACTTCCTTTTCAACAGTTGTGATTTGACAAAAACAGCCCTAGGGACATTATGTCCTGGGATTGTTGACAAGTGTGAAAGTCCCCCGTGTGTCCTCATCCCTAAGAAAACTATCAGTTCACATTCACTTTCTTTCTCAGCTCATCTCTCCTACTAGGATCATAGCTAAGAAGAGCTGGTTCTTCTCTAGCTTTATGGTAAGAACTGTTGCATATCTCTTCATCTCTTGCTCACCTGAGAGAAGCTGTAACTGCTCATCCTTGTTCTAGTTTTCTTCTGTGAGCATCTTCCTATCTTCCTGCCTGATAACATTCTTCTGTTCCATTCATGATCCCAGAGACCCACCAAGTTTGCCACAAGATTTTTTTTCCACATAATGTCACATCCTGATATGTGGAAAAAGAAAGGAAAAAAGGTAGTTTTCTTCAAATGTTGAACAAAGACTTTAATAGGAGTAGAGAAAACACCTATAAAATTATCCTATCTTTCATTTTGCTTCACTAGAGATCCCTCTGTCTGAAGATTCTCATTCTTGCTCCTTATGTTTGAATAAACAATACACTGTACTTCCTTGTATCTACCAAAGACCAGGTGAAATTATATAGTACCTAAATTTAAAATAGACAAATTTATATTGAAAATAGGCATCTGTCATATAGATAAATAGTTTTGAAGTTTTAAACACTGGAATTAGGACCAGATTTTTTAAGGGTGTTAGTAACCTAAAGACACAGAGAAGCACATAGCAAAGTATTCAGGTTTCTAGGTGTATGTCTAGTTCCCACATGAACTGACTAGCACTCCTGAAAATGTCAGCAGTCACCTAGGACTACCTACAGTCACTGCGTGCCTATAGACTACACGGATAGTCGATTATCTTCACATATCTAGTACTTAGCTGTCTTGTAAAGTTAACTCTTTTTGTTGTTAATGACAAAGTAAGACAAACGCCAAATCAGAGAACCGCCTAACTGAAAGCCTGCGTTATTTCTTATTCACTGACTGACCTCTAGTGGTAACCACAGCTTTTGCAGCAGTTGAAATGCCAGCACACGGAACATTCGAAGAGGTATGCATTGCAAAACGTGGGGCATGAGGATTAGCTTTTTCAAAATTGTGCACTACGCGCTTTTGCTCTACCCCTGTCACTATTAAAATCATATTTTACTTAACTTTGCAGAATGAGCACCTTGTGAACTCAGCGGGAATTTTAAGCCGAAGTTCTAGTATCACCACTGCCCCTTGCCATCTCCCTTTGCTAGCCAGTACCTTCCTCAATCTACCTCTCTTGTACTTTGTCAAAGACAGCCTTCCATCAGCCAACACAGCGTGGCTGGGTATCCTGCTACCTGTAGGACATCTGTTTCGCTTCTCGTAACATCAATGTACTACCTGGAACTAGCTACCAACCTTCAACTTTTACTGCTGGCCAAAATAGATCACTTTATTCTGAACACTGATGGCACATGGAGTGAGTTTATATGTCTAAAGAGCAAACTCAACAGATGTAATAATTGCAACATAACTGGGAAGAGAGCTTTAATCCTCAGTATTGTGGGACATGAAAAGAAATCTGAGTTGAACATTCAGCAGTATGTCAGAAAACAAATGGTATCTCATCACCTAAGGTTTTTATTAGCATTTTTGCTGATCTTTCTGTGGATTCTTTGAGCACCTGGGCCAGATTGTTCTGCTGGACATACGTATCAGTTCAAATATTAAATAATTTAATAAAAGCTTTTGTGAAAGACAGAGAATGAGTTCCCTGAAATACCTCCTCTGTTCCCATCTTTCTCAAATATGGGAGTTATACAGGTCTTCCTGCATTTGCATATTTTGTGTTTAGATGAGCATATCTTGTCTGCAACCCAAGGTGCATTACAAGTGAAGTATCCACACATTAATTTTGTTAATCTCAAGTAGCTTTTGGTGGTCATTTTTTCCACTACCCAAACCTGGTGACTGAAGAAAAATAGCACTTCCAACAGGATACCACTGAATAAGGAATGTATGGTTAAGAGCCATTTGAGATTGCTTCATGGTCCTACTTCCAGTGTCAAAAAATACTTGAGAAGAGCTTGAACAAAATGCTTAATCTCTTTAAAAGGTGTTCTGAAGTTCTTACCAGAATGGCATCAAAAGAAGAATTATTTATGTGAGAAATAAAGTTTGGAAACAATGCTGACACAACAGTGATAAGTCTTTTCTGTGTAGGCAACAGGATCTATATTGAAGATGATATCTCTCAAAAAAACCCCAAACCAACAAAACCAAGAAAACTGCAGCCAGACTGCATGACCACTGAGTTACACTGCTGGGGGTACAAATGCATCTTAACATGACCATGATACCATCAAAACTTGATCAGAATGTTTACCAGAGGAGCAATTCCAGTATTAAAGGCATTTTTACTCTAATTTCTCATTGAAAGTGACTACAGAAGGTGGATACTAGAGAATGCTTCATTAACATTGTTTTTCTTCCTAGAAATAAAATAACATGGACCTTAAATATAGTATTTATAGGTAAGGCATTTCTGCATTTGCGTATCCGTCACATACAAGTAGATGGTCCGTCTTGAACAACAGAATACTTTGTCTTCAGTGTGTAGTCAAGTCTAATTCAGACATTCCTTTTATGTTATAATTGATGTCTGGAAGCTACGCAAAATAATCTTGTCTATTTTTTAACATACTTAAGTTTGATTTAGATCTGTTGTTTCAATTGACATATTTAGACTTATTTTCTATGGCATTACCCCTATGTAGAATTGAAAGGATTTCCCTGGTCAGCATGTCCATATGTAGAATTTGCTCTAGGCTGTCAGTCCTTCAGTGGTATTACGTGATTGCAGGCTGCTTTGTCTAAAAGTTCTGTGTTCAAAGCCTGTTTTTACCAATCTTCCAATCAGAATCTAACACAGCTCTTTAATGAGTTCCTATGCTCCCTATGAAGATTCTAGCAATTTCTTTTTAACAAGTACCTCAGTTTTTACGCAATTTGCCTTTTTGAAATTAAACACAACAGTAGTGGATGCTTTGGTTTTGTTGCTCCTGAAAGAACACTAAATGCAAATTTATTATGGTCATTTTACACAGTAGTAAAATGACCATAATGGCAGAAGTAATCAACAACACAATCAACCCAAGAATACTACATCCTAGTTGCTCTTCCAGAGGTAGAGTGGTTCTTTTGTAGGGCTCAGACTAGCCAAAGATTTAGCTCATGATAGAATTTTTGCCATCATTCTCTTACCAGACTTTAACAGGGCACAGGCATGTAGCACATCAGCTCCATAGAGAAGGGTTGCAAGAGCACCTGATGTCATGAGAATGGTTTTTTAACTCAGGAAGCAGATTAAGAAATAACAGCAATTCATCAGAGATTGTTTACTGATTTGAATTTCACTAAGGGCTCCCACAGAAATTTTCTCTTGAAGTTCAGAAAACACCTGGCTTGGATATTGTAATCAATCCACCATGAAAGATTTCAGGAAAGTGGAATTGGCACTTACACCTTAATAGCCATGCAAAACTTACGCATAACCTTACAAAGAATTCATAGGCTATTTGTCCCCAAATTTTTTGTGTAAATTAACATATATTTTCTTCCTATGTTTAAAAAATGCTCTTCTCATCTCCCTCTTTAATAGTCAAAGGAGGTTAAGATGCTATAGAGGCAAAATGCATGAGCAATCTGTATCAGCACAGTTAGGATAAATAACAGTAGAATTTTAAAAGGATTGGGATTGCAAATAACATTTAGAGTGACCCAAGCTGCGTAAAGCAATGTTGCACGAAGCGCAGTTAACCAAGTGTGCTTTAGGCATAACTGAATAGTGAACAGGGAAAGCCCTCAGCTCCCTGTTGCAGGGCAGTATGCTAGGTCTCCTTCCCTGCTTGGGAGAGCATTGCGTGAGAGGTTCCGCTCAGTAAAATCCAGGCCCTGCTTCTGCCGTTGGTTGCCATGGTCAGAATGCAGCCAGGCGCTGCATGCTTTACAACTTTGTCATTCAAGTCGAGCCTAAATAAGTAACTGCAATGGTTGTATAAATTCTATCTGACCTTCAAATTGCCTCCAGCATTTCTAATTATTTTTCTTGATTTCAGGGAGGTCATCTACCTTGCATAAGAACAATAAGCTTTTAATCTGAATTTGAAAATATGCTTTAAAACCAACACATTAGTATCTTTGGAAGAATGTCTTTCTGATATAGCAGAAGTAAACATTCAACCACAAAGAAGACCTTTTTATTTCCTGTGTAAACTGTCAGAGAACAAACAATCTTACAGACAGACTGTAAATAAGCTAATATTTTTACAGTAAATGCAACTCATGTTAGTGCAGCACCACTTCCACCTTCAGATTAGCACTTAAGTGCTAAAGCAATTACTTTCTGGAACTGATATAAATGGACTAATATTTATATAGCAAATGTAACTCCTGTTAGCATAGCACCATCTCCACCTTAAGATTAGCACCTGATTGCTAAAGCAGTTCCTGTCTGGAAGTTAGAATCCAAGAACTTCTTGTTCCAAATTCACGGTAAGAGATTTCCTAGAACGCAGCACAGAATTAGCTTTGTTGGGCTCCTTGTAAGGTGGAAGATTTAATTAAAGCAATCCTTGTCTTCCAAATGACTCCTGACTACACTGTTGTTTCTCAGCGTTTCATCACCTCCAAGGTAAGGCTTTGCAGCGAAGCCCTGTGTCTCCTCAAAGGCAGAAGAGACGGTGCTCTGCTCAGGCGCTGTCACACAAAAATGAGGCAGCCGGTCTGTCCCGCTCCCCAACTGTTCCTGAGGGCTGTCATGGCCTTATTCCCAGGAGCTGGGAGCCTCTGGGTGACGGGTGACCCACAGCAGACCGGGTCAGCTCCCGCCACCCGGCAGGGGCAGCCGCGGGCGTCACAGGCCGCCATCAGCGGAAGTGTCTGCGGGGCGCAGCTACCGCCCACCCTGCCGCGCGTCACGGCGCGGCGCACGCGCGTGGATACTTCTGTGCTCCGCCACCTCCCCGTGCCGGTACGCAGCTCCGCCTTGCACCACCTTTGGCCGAGCCGCGGGCGGGGACGCGCACACTGCACAGCGCCTCGGCTGCTGCGGCTTCACCCGCATCTAGCATCAGTGGGAAGACGCGTTCTCCTTCTTCTTTCTCCCTCCCTTCCTCCCGTCGCTATCCCTCCTCGGCCATGGAGCTGCCCGAGAGCCAGTGCAAGAAAGTCAAGCTGAGCAACAGGATGCCGAACTGGGTGAGCGGGTGTGCGGGGAGCTATATGCCCGTGGGCAGGTGGGCGACCGGGGCGTGCGGGGCAGAGAGGGGAGGGAAAGAAGACGCGGTCGAGCACCGTGGTGATGTGGCAGTGGGCGGCAGCCGGGACGGGGGCTTCCTGCCCCGCTCGCTGCCGCCCGCAGCGCGGAGGGGAGGGATGCGGGCCGGAGGGAGCGCTCTGGCGGCGTGAGCCGAGGCGGTTAACGGGACGGCCGTGCGTGTTCCCTGAGAGGAGTGTCGCCATGGAGCCCGCCGGTGGCGGCAGCCCGTGCCGTTGTCCTCGGGAACGAGGGAGCAGCCTGTGGGGAAGGGCAGGAAGCCCTTCCGGAGGGGACCGGCGGGCTCGGGGTTTCATCCGTGCCTCTTCTGTCGTGAGCCCTCAGCTTCTAGCGCGCTGGAAGAAGGAAGACTTAAAGATGGGATGTACAATGTGGCCATTCATAAACCTGGGCTGGCCAAAGACTGAGGTTCTTTGTGTGGTGGGTGTTATGTGGAAAACTGTCGAGACAGGGTTTAAAAAAAGTCTAACTGAAGCCTTCATTCTTTGCCATAAAGATGGGGGAAGATCCATTTACAGCGCAGACCAAAACGCAGCTAGTCAGAAGATACACTGCAGGCCTTTGAGAACATTTGATACTTTTGATGATGCAAGACAAGTGAAAAGTAGTATGATTTTTTTGACACTATGAAACAGAGCTGAAACAGATGAGGGATAAGATCCAGAAAACATTTGATATAAAAGTAACAGTGTAAACCAGTCTTTGAAGTCTTACTGTGAGTAGTGCAAGCCACAGTGCTCTTATTAAAATGACAAATCTGTTAAAGAAGAAGAGTCTCATGGTTGTCTGAAAATGGGAAAGTTGGTATTGTACTAAAAAAAGTTCAGTAAATGTTGTGCCTGTCCAAGCCTCTTCCACTGTGTACAAGTGCAAACTTGTTTGCATAGGAGAGTAATTGGTAAGTTACATTCTTTTGATTTCTGTGAGGGAAAGGCAAAATCAGATGTTACAAAGATAGCGAAATAGATCATGTCTGGGTGGGAGTAACAAAGTGTATTCAAAAGTTACTCAGTATCATTTAATTTGTCAGAAGCGAAGCCAAGATGGATTTGCCCAAACAAGGGAAATGTTAGGGCAAAACCCAGGGAGTATTAACTGACATTGACTGACATTAACTGAAATTAACAGAAAGTTAACTGGCATCAGCTGTTCAGTGAGTTCAGTTGAGGTTAGCAATCCCCTCTGTGTTATGTGGCAAGCAGAGGAAGATGTCTACTTCTCCTTTTTTCTTCAGCAGACCTCAGCTGAATTGCTCTTTATAACCCAGTAAGCTTCATCAGGGAAAAAAGTGCTGCTGATTCACACGCTCCACACACAAATGTTCTGGCACTTCTGACTCTGCGTCTGTTCAGCTGAGAGCAAAGTCAAAGCAAGCCATTATACCCTGATGGAATTGGCAGCCCCTAGGAGAGTAGGCAGAGGCTTGTCTTTCAGACTTTCTCTGGGCATCCAGCACTATCCAAAATGCACCTCTGTCTGTGGAAATCCCCTTGCCAAGCCCACCTCTGAGCACAGCCACCTCGAAGTTACAGAGCAGCACACAACTTAGCCTCAAATACCGCAATTACTCTAGCTTGATAGGGAGACTTGTGAAATGCTTTCTTTATTGTAGCTCTAATTTCTAACGCGATGGAGGTGTTGCATCATTTTGCAGGTAATTCCTCAAGAGAGCTTGCTCCAGTTCTTGTTTCTGAGAGTGTATTCAGCAGAGGCATTTCTGGCTTCGTTTTTGTCCATTCCTTTTGATGCCAGCTAATGACTCTACTCTGGCACTGATGAATAAGCTATCTCTGGTTTTGGTCATGCTGTTACTGTGGCAGGTGGCAAGTGAAGATGTGTTCCTTATAGTATGGTTATCAATGAGTACTGTGCAATATTCTGGTTGCTTTCTGCTGCTGTGATGTTTGAAACTGTCCCAACTTTATAACAAGTCATTTGTAACAGTGGCAGGAGAGCATCCATTTGTCAAGTTGGGCGATGCTTCACGCAAAGGTGTTTAGATGTCCTGTTGAATCAGTATCACTGTGGCAAACTGTTCTGAAGGGCAGTTGTGAGGATAAAGGTAAGAGGTTTTGTTCTAAGTGGGAGGAAATTTAATGCAGTAGGCTATGGCAGAATATGGATTAGAGAATTGTTAGTGGTTTAATCTCTCCAGAACATCTTATTGTTCAGATACCATTTCTGGGCTTGCCCTCCTTTTCCAAGCACAGTTGTCCAAATCAAGGCACAGAATTTCAAATCAGAATTTGAGAAAGTAGCTATTGGAAGGCATTCCTTGCAGATATTTTGGTGAACAGGTCCTGAAAGCTGATCTACATATGGAGTAGACTTTTGGGTGAAATGCCATTGTTTTAGCATCTGAGATAGTTGAATTTTTGCATTGGAATTACGTTCGTTCTCCTTGCTTGTGTTTGTAGACAAAGGAAATGGGCAGTGTTCAGTCTGCTGGAGTTGCTGTTTTGCTATTGAGGAGAGCAATTTGGTTGGAAAAAGAAACCTATCACTTGATTGAGTTGTCATTGCTGAAGAATAAATGTCATAAAAGTGTGCGTTATTGGGATAGCCTTTCTTATAAGAGGCACATGGTGAGCAAGTTAGCAAATGGCTTAGAAATGCATCTGAGATGTTTGGGAAATGGGAAAGGCATTAAAGATAAGACTGCATTTCAGAGGTGATGCTGGATCTGTTGCTATTGTTAGCTTATGGGTGTTGTTTGCTTGGGGAATCAGCGCTGTCATCTTACAGCGGAAGACTATGGATTTAGTCACAGCTTCTTGGGGTATATATGGTTTGTATAGAAACCATGCCTGCGCTTTATGCAGTTCTTTCCTGATGCTTCCAACCTCAAGGCTGCCTCAAGTTGTGGCACAGGGAGTCTCTGCTTGCCACTGAAAGCTTTACTTCCTACCCCAGGGGTCTTGCTTTGTGAAAAGTTAAAATATGATGTCAAGTGATTGTAGAAGCACAATGTTTCATTGTTGCTCTGAAAGTAGTGAAGAATAAATTCAGTTTATGCCAGTGTAATGATCTCGCTGTTAATTATGAAACAATTAAGCAACAATCTTTTCTGCTGCCTTTTGATCTTGGTGTTGCAACTTGGGTTTGATCTCCTTCATCTGGATGTCTGATTGGAGTTCTTACCTCAAAGGTGTTTGTTACTGATAGTCAGATTTGGCTTTGGCAAAAAAAAATAAATAGCTGCAACTCTGCAAAACATCAAGAATAAGATAAGAAAATAAATACGGATCAAGTCTACCTCAACAAATATTTATACAGATAAATTGACAGAGTTATATTTCCTTTTGGTCCACATCTTCTTTCTTTCTTCTGTTTCCATAGTTCTTAGATGTCTATACTCATTTCCCCGGTGAACTACCTGACAAGTGAAAGGTTACCTTTATGACAAAAAAAAGTAAGCTATGGAGTCATCCTTTCTTGCTGTCTTATTACAACTTTTCAGTGCACATCTAAAGTGAAAGGCTTATTACTCCAATTTTTTTATCTTCAGTACAAAGATATTGTTATATTGCAGCACTTCAGATTTCATGTGAGACACGAACTGGCATAGTGGGGGAGAAGAAATGAAGGATATGTCAGCCTTCTCAGCTGACATTACTGTCATAGTGAAACACAGTGGACCAGAGCATTATTTAACATGCAGGAGGGAAAACATTAAAATGCAGTGTTTGTATAAGTAGCGCAGAAGCACTTAATGTGTAACATGGGGTGCAAGAAATATTTTTGTGGGCAAGTCAGAGAGGAAATTTCCAAGTAACGAAAGAAAAAAAACCAAACAACAAACTAAAAAATGCTGATAAAAAGACCTTTGAGATTAATGCCCTTTTTTTTCATTAGCCCCTTTTCAAAAATCTAGTGTGTTGTTTCAGTAGTGACTATTATAGTGAATGTAATTAGGCTAAGAAGTTTAAAATAGCTTTTTTAAACAGTACTTCTTCATCATGTTGAGTTTTCCTGTTATTCCTTTTCTATGTTTCATTTCTTTTAACATTGATAATATGGATCTCCAAGGCTAGCAATGTTTTGATGCAGTGTAAAAGGAAATGACTGTTCTTCATTTCTGCTATCGTTTTGGATGGCCATTTAATTTCATCAGTTTATAGTCATAAAATTTTATGTACAGGAATTTGAAGACTGGCTAAATAATTTAAGAAAGCAATCAATGTAAGTCACTGATTTCTGCTCCTGAGTATTTCTCTGTACCACATCAATATTTGTAGTAAGTGTATATGTCTGGGATAGTAATTAAAAGCGTACTATTTTGAGGATGCAGCTTTCGGCTTTTGTTGCTCAGTGGTGCTAGTGTATAATCTAGTAGGAAAGTGAACAGGATTAGGAAACATTACTAGGTTGTTGGGGTTTTTTTCAGCAAGAGAGAATGACTTGCTAAATTATTAACTCTTCAGAGCACTTCTGTAAAAAGCTGTTCTCTGTTGGAAGGTAAGGAAGATTTTGCTACTTTGTCCAGGAGTAGTACTAAGCTGTCTTGTGTGCATACACACATAAACAAAAGGTGGGGCTGCTGGAGATAGGTGTGGTTTTGAATACATGCAGACAGTTTGGGCACTTTAACCTTTAGTCTTGGATGCCTGCTTCTGAAGGATTATTGTCTCACCTCTGAGCTTGCTCGCTGCTCTGTTGCACTTGTGTGCTTTGTATTCCTGCAGTCCGTTTGCCTTCCTGTTGCTGTGTCATCAATGCTCATTTGCTGCTTGGTACTTTTTGTTTCTTCTTTTTTAAAATTGTGTCTTTTTTCATCATTTTAAGAATCCCTCTTGCCTGCTTTCATGTGTTTTGTAAGCTTAGTGCAATACCCTGATCAGTTGCATTTCTGCTTTGCTAGTTCTGGAGAACAAAGAAAACTGATGCAACTTACTGAATACAGTCTGGAAGAAGTCTCCTTGGATGAGACCTTTGACCTCCAAAGTATTTGAGTCTGATAACATACTGATCACTAGGAGTCAACAGCAAAGTATGTGTGTTTTTACATTTTAGTGTAAAAGAGACAGTGGCACGGGAGCTGTGCTTTGAGACTGTCTGGTGTTTTTCCAGTGCCTGGAACAATACAGTACAACTGGAATTGATGAGAAAGAATACTGCTATTAATGTATTAGTTTGAATTGCTGTGTATAGTATATGCATAGTATATCTTTCTTTTAATTGAAGGCTAAGTACTTAAATTCTTTTTGTTGTTTTTAATTCCACTGTTGCTTTTAATTCCATAAGCTGTGCATTTGGTTGCTGATATCTCCAGTTTTGTGTACTGCATATTTGTTTCTACTATAGGAAGAAACAATTTGATTTTTTTTTTTTTTTTGACTTCTGGTTTTAGTTATCTGTATTGTAATAATTCCATGTACAAAACAGCTTTGGTTTTGGAGATAAATTATTTGAAGGTAGCATGATCAGCAAATACAACCTTATTTTGTACGGTTATGAACTGTTTGCAGGTAGTGGTTTCTTATGGGTTGGTATTCAGTCGTTTTTTAATTTTAGATGCTGAACTGTCACCACTGAATTATGGAGTTGTGTCTGAAAACTTGGACATCTGTTTTTACCTTGTTTCTGTGTTAACTATGAGCCCAGCTGTGTATAGAGGTGGGGACATACAATCACACAAATTCATAACTTCCACTTAAGTTATAGATGAAGTGTTTTTCTGCAGAAGAATGCTGTAGCAGCAGCTCTTGAACCCACAAATAGATACGATTTTTCTGTTAACACTACTTTGTGGTGTTTCTCTCTAAAACTATGAACAGCTCTCTGCTAGTACTCTGTAATCCTCTGAATATCCTCCCTTCTTTTGTTTTTATTAGATGTCATAAGTGCTTTTATTTCCAGCTAGTACTGATTAAATGATGAAAGAGAAGACAGTGTGAATATCTTAGAATATGTTTGTAAGCCAGAGAAGTCAAAGCAGCATTACATACACCATTAATTCCACCCCTTCTCTTTTTTTTTTTTTTTTTTTAGCATTATGTTTGTGTTTTATTGTTAATGCTTTGGTTGTCTAAGGTCTCGATCTTTTATGAACAAAGTTCATGTTACCTGATGCCATTGAAGCTTAAGGGAACGCTGAGACTGATCTTCCTGTGGGTTCTTTCACCTTAAATTGTGAAATGTGTTTGACAGCAGTGTAATTTTTCTGAAGCTACTCATACAGCAGCTTATTATGAGGAATAAATTGTTTTAAGAAAATCTGTAACCAGCTTTGTTTTAATTAAAATTATATTACAAAAATCCCATCTTTAAAAGTAAATTCTTTAGTAAATCACTTAGAAATAGTATTTTATTTAGGCAGTCAGAATACATAACTGGCTCAGTTCTGTAGACTGAAGATATAGATAAAGGCAGAGTAGTTTGGATGTGTGTCTGCTGAACTGAAAGTTGGACCAGACATGCATAGTTTGCAATGAAAAGGCCTCTTAAGAGTTAAAAATGAGCCAATGTTTGGCTGTTTTATGACAGAAACCTTTAGCTCAGAGAGGAAGAGTCCATTTGATCTTACCTTTAAATGACTTGAACAGAAGTAGCATCTAGCAGCTCATCTCTTTTTATATAGTTGATTTTTCTTAAACAAGTTGTATTTGAAAGTAGTAATTGCCTAACCTGGCAATCTCAAGTTTCACTGAAGGTGCACAAGAGATATGGTTTGCTATGGGTGACTTTTCTAATTTCCTTTGTGTCCTTTGATCTGTGCTGCAGCTGATGGATTTGGTGTTGGTTTTACTTCCATTGATCTGTCTTCAAGGCTTGCTTTGTGCCTGTGAAGAAGTTTCAGTATGGTTTGCCAGCTAACCCTGTCAGACATTAAAGACCTAATCAACTGCTGCTTTTACAGGGAATGCAGAGGGCAACCAATGTTACCTACCAAGCTCATCATGTCAGCAGAAATAAGAGAGGCCAAGTGGTGGGAACAAGAAGTGGTTTTCGTGGATGCACAGTCTGGTTAACAGGTACAGTCACAGATTTCTGAGGATCTTTTTGTTTCAGTTATTCTGAAAAGCTACTTAGTGGTAGCTCCTTTTTCCTGCAAAGTTGAATGTTTGTGGAATATGAGGTGCTGATGTAATTTTATTACTATTTTTGGGTAGACTAGGAAGAAATTGCTCTGGGACAGATAGGAATTTGAGAATGTATCTTGTTCAGTGCTCTAGGAGCATATTTTTTTTTTTTTTTGGCACTGTCTATTGCTTAATTCTGGTTGAGTTTTGAAGTGCATGGGGGGTTTTGTGTGTTTTAACCAATTCTGGCTCTTCTTACTGTCCGTTTAACCTATTAACAAATGAAACCTAACTTGTCTGCCCCATTCCCTAAGACTGTGTTCCAGAATCTTTTCTGTAAGGGTCTCTTCTCTTTAGAATTATCTTGTCTCTTTCAGTTGAAATAACGATTCAGCATAAAACCTATGCCTTGGACAGCAATTGCGTGTTGAGGCAGTGCATACTGGGAGTTATTTTTGAAATTAGTGCTGTGTTTTTTTCACTGACTTGTTTTGCCTGTAAAAAGGAGGGGGTAAACAAATTCTGGAACACACCTTTGTTTCATAACTGTGAGGGGATTTTTTTTTCTGTCTTTCAAAGCTCCTTGAAGCTTCAACATATTTCCTTTGGAGGTTTTTGTTTTTTTTTTTCCCCAGTTAAAATGGAAAAGAAAAAAATAAATGTAGCAATGTGTTGTTTAATTATTTTGTAAACCATTTAAAGCACTGTTGTATTGCGATACAAAAGATCTTCACAAAATATTAGAGAAACTTACTGCACTAAGTAAAATTTGTTTCCACTAGTGCTAATGAACATGTGAGAAAGGTAAAGTAGTTGATAACAAGTTACAGAGAGCCACTCCAAACAGAATTGATACAGGAACTTGCTGTCATATATTTCTTTGGTAAAAGAATGGAGCACTTTGTCTCCTATATCTGTCACATAGCTCCAGCATGTCTCAATGCTTCAATGATCTGGTAGGCTGCCTTTCTATTTCTCCTGGTAATTCATTAATATCCCTTGAAAAAGGTCATGATAAAAATGTTTTCTCAGTTATCTACACAGCAACATTTTCCAGTCATCATTCTTTTAAAACATGACAGGCATTAAGATTACATTTGTTTGAATCCCAGTTGGCAACTAAGTACCACATAGTTACTTGTTCACTCTCCCCACCCTGATGGGATGAGGAGCAGAATCGGGAGAAAAAAGGTAAAATCTATGAGTTAAAAACAGCTTAATAATTGAAATAAAGTAAAATGTAATAACAATAATAATGATTGTAATGAAAAGGGGAGAGAGAAAGGAATAAAACCCAAGAAAAGAAAAGTGATGCACGATACAATTGCTGACCACCAGCTGTCTGATGCCCAGCCTGTCCCTAAGCAGTAACCAGCCCCTCTCAGGCCAACTCTGCCCAGTTTGTATACTGAGCATGAAGAGCTGTGGTACGGAATACCCCTTTGGCCATTTGGGTCAGATATCCTGTTTCTGCTCTCTCCCAGCTTCTTGTGCCCCTCCTCACTGGCAGAGCATGAGAGACTGAAAAGTACTTGACTTAGGGTGAGGGCTACTTGGGAATAACTAAAGCATCAGTGTGTTATTAGCATTGTTCTCAGACTAAAGCCAAAACACAGCACTGCACCAGCTACTAAGAAGAAAATTAACTCTATCCTGGCTGAAACCAGGATAATGCCCAATTTCCTTTTTTTGTCAGGAAGAAGAAAGTTGGTGGTAGAATACAGAAAAGTAGGAAGGTGTAAGGTGTTAAGAAGAGTGTGTTGGGGAAGCTGGGTTGTTGATGTTTGAGCACTGATGTTAGGGAATGAAATGGACTGTAGGTATTGAAGTAGGCAATACTACCCGTTCTAGAACTGTGCAATGAGTCTTTGAAATGAGTCTTCAAAACCCTGCTAGGTTTTAGACTAAAAGCTGAAACAATGGTATACTCCCTTCAAGATTCTCTCATGTCACCAGCATTCCCAGAGTGGGAGTGTACTGAAAGTTATTTCAGAGGTTTTAATTTTTTATTTTTATTTTTAATTTTATTTTTCATTTTTAAGCTCAGGTTTATTTGAGAGTTAAATTGTAATAAATGTCTTGTGTTGTTGAGTCAGAGGGTCCTAGTAAAAAAGAAAAACATCGTCAAAAAACAAGGAATGTATAAAAAATGGGAAAGCATTACTTTAATGCGTAAAATAATATGCAATTTTGAGAGTGTAAGTTATTCTAAAGCCTTGTCAGCTCAAAAGCTAGTTTTAAAATTCATTGTTATATAACATTACCTTTTGCATTTCATTGTACACTGGAGACTAAGTGATACGTGCTAGAGCATTTGAGTGAATAGCAAGCTAGATGTGGGGACAAAAACTGCAAATCAAAGACTGCATCAATGAGAATTAAATTATGAAGTTGCTGAAATCTTAATTTGGACTGCCATGATTCCTTTCTAGGAAGGGGGTGTGTGTAATTGCTGCCAAAAGATGACTGTTCTGTTTCCAGCCTTGCTTTCCTTTCTTGCCTTGCATAAGCTGTAGTGCTTGACCAACCCAACCTTAAGCTGATTCAACCTTGAGCTAAATCCATCAGTGAACTTAACACAGCCTCTTCCCATGCACAAAAATTGGAAAAAAAGTAGGGGGGGAGGGAAGAAGATGAGCAAACTGAGTTGGCTAAGGGGCACCAGAGGTGTCGGAGTAATAGAGTGGGGATAGGGGAGGGAAAGAGAGCAAGACCTCCCCTTTCATCATGTGTAGCTGTTGCGTTTTTCAAAGTAGACAGGTAAGCAGTGAGGCAAGAAACCTGTGTTGTCCAAGAAAAAGTAGATAATTTTTATAGCTGCTGAAAGGTCATTATTCACAACTCCACAATTTTTGAGAGTTTTGAGTGTGAGCCAAACCATACTGAAATCTTTAATGGTTGTGGGGGCTTTTGTTGAGAGAAGTGTGGGCTTAAGTTCTTATGCAGGACTCGTCCTGGGATACACATATTCTTATGTTTTCAGTAGACTGCTCTGTACCTTCTGGATTTGAGTGAAGAAGGAACCAATGCAATGACTCCATCTTTAAATTATCCTAAACTATTGAAGGTGTCAAGGTTTCCTTTGCACTTGGTGTTTTCTTAGAACATGCTTGTTAGTATGATTGTGATCCTTTGCTGCAAAGGTGTTAGAAATAATACCAAACTGATGGGGTTTTATTTTTTTTTTTCTCGTCTACTTTGTCTAGAATGAATCTTAACCACCACTATTAAAGATCAAAACATTTTTCTTCACTCACTAGTGCTACTCTATTTAGACTGCCATTATTTTTTTTTTAATATTTTTAAATTTTTTAAAATATTTTTCTTACTCAAAGGATTTGTGTTACCTTATGAAGATTTGCGTTTGTGTCCCATTTAGCAGCTGATTGCTCAGTATAAGCAGAAGCATGTGCTCCAGATAAATTCCTGAAATCTAGACTGGAAAATTATCTAAACACATATCCAACTTAAAGCAAACAGTAAATTTTTAAGTGCCAGCAAGACTTCTGAATTGTTTAAAGGTTTGTTTCCTAAGACACTGAACTGGGCTAAAGTTTAGTATGAAAATTGTCTTTGCTTGTTGCTAACGCATTCCAGTTAGTAGAGCATGACTGCTCTGTGTGAGACTTGAGTAGGCAGGTTTTATTGTGTCTGTGGTGTCTAATTCAGTGCTGCTGTTCTGCAAGGAGTAAGAACAGTGTGATCTGGTTCCATTTCTTATGTTGATTGGAATTCATTTCTGAGTGAGATCTTCTGATATAAACATAACATCTTAACTGTGTTTGGTTTCCAAGTTTAGTTTGTTCAGGTAGTATCAACTGCCAGCAGCAGCACTGGGGGGGAATGTGCACAACTTCTGTAAGTGGCAGCAACTCTCAAGGCCACACTATTCTCTGTTTCTTATGGCACACTTAGCTTTGTGTCTTACTGTCCCTATACCTATTGCCTGTGTAAAAGACACTTGGCGTATATTGCAGGTAAGCATCTCTGAAAGCCATTGCTGCTGATGCCTGTCACTTTGGGTTTTTCATGTTAGCAGTGGTAAATGTACTACAGTTTGCCCTAACTTGTTTCTGTTCTTACGTAGTTATATTATTGAATATTCTAGGTCTGTCTGGTGCTGGGAAGACTACAGTGAGCATGGCACTAGAAGAGTATTTAGTATGCCATGGCATTCCATGCTACACATTGGATGGTGATAATATTCGCCAAGGCCTTAATAAGAATCTGGGTTTCACCCCAGAAGATAGAGAAGAAAATGTCCGTCGTATTGCAGAGGTTGCTAAACTTTTTGCAGATGCTGGCTTGGTGTGCATCACTTCCTTCATCTCTCCTTATACTCAGGTAAATATGAAAATCCTCTAGATAAAGTGTAGGGAAAATATAAAATGTAATTCAGTTACAGGAATCCCTCACTGAACTTAGCCAGAATCAAATACTTGCTTGACTTTTTCTTTGTCTTTTTTTTTTTTAATGACATTTGTGCTTTCTAGAGATGATTATTCCAATTTAATTATTCATTATTTAAATAAGAAACATTAATCTTAAATATATAAAAATGTTTGCATTAGTCTTGTAACTGGAACTGTCCTTCAGTCTATTAGACAAAATTTACAAATCTAATACAAGGAACAAGCGCAAATGATAGTCCAAGAAAGAGTCTCAAAATTACAATGTCTTGTTTGATCCATGTAGATTCCAGTACTTTATAAAGGATAGGTATACACTTAACCTGAAGACTCACTTAAATTTTTTAAAAGTATTTTTTTGTTTAGTGAATGAATGGTGTGAGCTGTATTTTACCAAATGGCTTAAGGGAAAAATGTGTAATTGCCCATAATTATTTTTATTTTACTTTATGCTGTGTGTCCAACATAACATTAGATAATACTGAAATTTAACCTAAATCCATGCTCACATTGTTTTGTGAAGTGTTTTTTTTTTTTTTTTTTGCTTATCTGTGTGAACACGATGGGAGAGACAAAGTGAACAGCAAGTATCTTGAAGATACTTACAAGTATCTTGTAAGCTACCTGAGGTTGTAGCTTATACGTTTCACAGCATGAGAAGGTGTTACTTCTTTGGTTATAGTGGTACAGACAGTTCTTGTGATGATAAATTGGGGAACTCAAGATCTTGCAGTAAAATACAGGTCTTTAGATGTAAGACTAATAATAATAATGTTTAATGAGAGATTATTTAGAGTGGATTTTTGAAAGTGTTTTGTTCTCTAACTGAAATTCACCAGATGTTTCAATGCTTGGTCAAGCCATACAAATAAAATAATATTTGAAGTATAGAAGTCTTGTCAGATGAATGAATGTAGAGAAATCTGGTGCTCTGGAGAGAAGGTGGTCGTATCAGGAGTAGCAGGTAATACCTCCTCTGAGTTAAGCAGATGTAAAAGTTAGGGATGTACTTAAAGACACAGGGGCCGGTACAGAAAATTCTGCAGTGTATGCCTGGGTTGGGTGTTGGGTGTTTTTTATTTATTTTTCTTTTAATAAATCAGGTTAATGTAAAATACCTTGAATTTTCATATCAGCTTTTACCATGTGACGAGCTGTAGTCAGACTGATGTAGCTTGCAGGACATCAGTTGATTTTTCAGACTTTGAAACTTGCTTACATTTTGCTGTCAGCTTCTTTAAAAAGAACTTTGAAAGCAGAAAGTCACAGTATGTGGGTGCAATCTTTTATTTATTTTTTTTCCTGTTTTCTGTCAGGATCGTAACAATGCCAGACGAATTCATGAAGGGGCAAGTTTGCCTTTTTTTGAAGTATTTGTGGATGCTCCATTGCATGTCTGTGAGCAGAGAGATGTTAAAGGACTCTACAAGAAAGCCAGGGCTGGAGAAATTAAAGGTGAGCCTGGGTGTAGTCACATCCTTTCATACCTGAAGCATCGGTGTAATTTGACTCCACATAGGTGGATCTACTCAAGTCTGTGCCACCCTTAAAAACAACATGGACTGGGGACAGGACTGAGCAGAAAATTGTACCAGCTATTGCAAGCTCTTACAATTGAGGCTTAGTCTGTCCTTTGTGTGTCTATTGACTAGTTAAAAAAGAGCCTGATTCTCTATAAAGAATTTCATTAACAAGAGTTACTTCTTCCAGAAGGCAAAGTGTGATCTCTGTCTTTCTGTAAATGCCATTAAGAACACTTCTGAAGAAACTTTTTGAAATTAGAGTTCTGTGCTAGTGCCTATGAAAATTACTTCATATCCCCAGCCTCAGATCAAGATGTAACTACAGCCTGCAATAAAAAAAGCCTAAATATGAAATCACTCATTCCAAATATTGTTTCAAGTGCTTCTTTATCCTGTGTTATATTATAGTTTGCAGAGGCTGATGATAGCAATTTTTAAAGTAACCGTTTTCCTGAGCTGAGTTTACTGATGTTGTAATGATGAACTCAGCATTTATCAAAAGGGTTATAAAAATTCAGGAAATCTAAGACATTGCACATGATGGATTGTTTGATACTTCTAATGCTACCAAATATGTCCTGTGAAGACCAGGAATAAAGAAGGCAGACCTAAGGTTTGCTCAGAATCATAGCAAGGTGACTTGAGATGGAACAATACAAATCATAGAATCTAATAGGTTGGAAAAGACCTTTAAGATGATCAAGTCCAACTGTTACCCCAGGACTACCATGTCTGTACAGAATCCGTATTTGTGCTGCAGAACTTCCTTCGAAAATGCTTTGCGAATTTTACAAGCTCCATAATGGAATTGTATTACTTTAAAAGTGGTAGTGGGGTATACAGTAGCTGAGTAAGTTACAAGTGGGTCTAGCACTGGCTGTATCTTATAATCCATCTGATACATGAAGGATGAAAATTAAATGAACTTGTCTGTTCACAGAAGTGAGCAGCTGTCACCACCTTTTTCTCTGGCCTTGGTAATGAGACACTTTCTTTGTCCCCTGTTCCTACTCCTCCTAAAATCAGATTGTTATAAAATATACAGGTTTTGGTACAGATATTGGGTTTTATTTATCACATGAGGTACTGCAGCAATCTTTTTTCTTAGGTGGAGAATTATGCTACTGATTTTCAAAGTATTTAAGACTGAAGTGAAAAACTCAGTTTTAATGTTTGTAGTTGTGCAGGATGCAGATGTTCAGTGGCTGTAGCTCAGCTGATATTTCTGCTGCAGATTTGACTTGTAGACCTTACATGCTTTGCCTTCAGCTTTGATTTTTTTTTTTTTTCCCCTCCTTTTCTATGTATGGTCAGTCAGAATCTCCTCCTTTTCAAATCAGATTACTGGCTAAGTAGGCCAGAACAAGCTCACTCTAGCTTGTAGTATCTGTGGCAGTAGTTGTTACAACTGTAGTAAACACACACATCTACTTCATATTAACAGCTATCTTAAAATGGATATATTAGCTGAACTAAGGTAATAGATGTTGGAATTTCTTACTCTTCCGAGTACTGCCTGGTGTAATGAGTGTAAATTCACCTATATATTGGTTGTTGGACATCATGCTTTGTGTTCAAAAATCCCACAACATCACAGCTAATAATGAGGGGCAGATGATGGATGACTAACTCTGGGTTGATGTGCACAGTTCTACTGCCATTTCTTCTTTCTTTCTTCACAGTATAAATCAAATAACTCACCAACAAAAATGAGCTATGTATGTGCTGCAGAATGCTGAAGTTTGATGCAGTCATGTAGCAGGATTAGCAGATGGTCTGATTAAGAAAAAAACCTGTTGATTTCCCTAAGAAATGCTGTATTAAGAAAGTTAAAACCCTGTGCTCTTGCCTGTCCTGTTGGTTTATATCTAGAAAACTGTCTGAGAACATTGTTAAAATGGAGTAATCCTTTGGGAAAAGTTGCTTAAGATTTTTGTCTTACATTCTGTAGGTTTTACTGGGATTGACTCAGAGTATGAAAAACCGGAAGCCCCAGAGCTTGTGCTGAAAACTGATTCCTGTGATGTGAATGACTGTATACAACAAGTTGTGGAACTTCTTCAAGAAAGGGTGAGCAGAAATGCTGATATATCTTAGTAACTTTTTTCAAAGCATTTGTGCCTGTAGTCTGAATGTATGTTCTAGGAAAAGCAAAGACAGTTTTTTAAGAGTTAAAAGCTTATTCATCTTAAAATTCTAGCTTTTAAACTTGTCCTAATGTGTGCTTCAGTTTTAAACCTAAACATTGCAACAACTTTGATCTCCAAGTGGAAAAAAAAATTGGACAAGTGGAAAATCAAGTTATATTAATTATCATAACTGATAACTGGAAGGGAGAGAAGGCTGTATCAGTTGTTACAGAACCAGTGATGAATGCCAACTTAGCAAATGATAGCAACCAATTTTAAAGATTCTGAAATTTTTTACTTTGTCTCTCTATTGTACAAGTTAATATATGCTGCAGATAGGAAGAGCCAGGGGTGCATTCACGCAGTACTTTGAGCTGGCTTAAATAGGGGTGCTGTGGTTGTGTCTAGTTTCCCTGGTTTCCACTGTTCTTCCTGCAATGCTAAAAGTGGCCCTGCAATTGAGTAAGGACTTGTTCAGGAAGCTGTTCTTCTTTACATGCCTGAGTTGAGGTAATGGTTCATAGCTTCTGAAAAGGTAAGACTCTCCTTGTTCATGCCTGCAGTCTGCACCATCCCTTTGCAAGCCTCTAGGCCTCCTCCCGTTGTCTGCTAAGTGATTCAGTTCATTAACCAACCTAAAAAAACCAACCAACCAAAGCAAAACAAACCCAACATAAAAATCCCAAAACAAAGAAAAAAGATCTAAACAACCAGACCTCCCCCCAAAAAAAAACCCCCAACCAAACAAAAAAAACCCATGCATAAACCAAAAAAAAAGCAACAACAAAAAGGGGCAAAAAACCAACCAAGCAAACAAACCCCCCAAACCACCTACAAAAAAACAGACAAAAAAACCACCCAAAAACCAAAACAATAAAACCCCAAAAACCTAAACCTTACTAAAAGTGAAGGCAGCCATGGGATGGCCTCTTGAAACCAGTTCGCCAGAATTTGCTAATCTTCATGTAGAAGAAATGTCTCCTTACATTCTTATCTCTAGTCAGTGGCTAGTGAGAAGATGACATTTCAAACAATTATTTTAATTTTGATACTCCAGCAGACAATTATTCATGTGTTTTGTGATGGGTTTGTTTGTTTGTTTTTGTGAGGTGGATGTTCTGGAAATTTAGGGTGTAGCTTGGGTAAAGCTCCAGCAAGTGTTGAAGTTGCTACAAGCAAAAGACTTCATCATGTAGCCAGCATGGAGTTAATTTTAGCCCTCTGTGCTAGCACAGTTCTAGTGAGATTTAGTCTCTTGTATCTAAATTTTCAATAAAACTGTTTGCTTTGTTTTGCTTAAAACTCACAGCTTGCTTAAGGTTGCACAGGAGATAAAGCAGATCAGAAAACCGTGGCAGAAGTGTTCAAGGCCAGATTGGATGGGGCTTTGAGCAACCTGGTCTAGTGGAAGGTGTCCCTACCCATGGCAGGGGGATTGGAACCGAATGATCTTTAAGGTCCCTTCCAACCCAAAAGGTTCTGTGGTTATATGATTTTTACTCTAATGCTCATGTGAATGTTTTTTGGAAGAAACAAGGAAAGTGCTGTATCAGAGTCCTGTGTATGGGAGGTTGCAGTTCCTGATTGTGGGAGGCCATGTACCTCCTGCTCAGAAGAACAATTCACTAAGTTTCATAATTGTAGAAACCAATGTTGTGTGTGCCAAGATGGTGATTCCCAAAGTCTTGTGTTAGCATGCTTGGTTTACAGTGCTGAATGCTGGCTCCTAGCCCAGTCAGCTTAGCTCTGTCCTTTGCTTAAGGCACATCTTAGCACAGATTTTTCTTTCTTTGTAGACAACAGTCTCATGAATGCCAAGATATCTTAGTGGTTGCTTACTTCAGTGAAAGACAATGAAACCAAGGCATGGCTGAACAGGCATGTCTTGTTCTCATGCCATCTTAATTCAGTGATACCTTGAGAGTATAACTTCTGTAGGTTTCCTTTAGTTGGAACAAGCCATGTCTGTGGTGTTCTTGAATAATCCATTGTGATTTGTAAAGAAAAAAGGCCATAGGCAAGCAGTATTAAAAATAATTTGTGATGTTAGTTTTGTTTCAGTAACTGTGAAAATGTTTGGGAAGAAATCCACTCAAAGTGTTGGTAATCCTTGAATTTCAAGGAGTGTTTTTATATACTAGTTCAGACAATAATGGCAGAAGAGAGAAGACAATTGGAACTGTGTAAGTGTGTATTGTGGCAGAGATAGATATACATACAGAAGTTTATTAACCAAGAATTTGAAACACAGCTGTTTTGTAGGTAGTAGAATTATTTGGTTCTTAGAATTTTTCATATTATTTGAAAAGAACACTGAAGCAAACTTGGAAGGACTTTTCCAAAACTGTGTTCAGTCCTTTATGGAAGAAAAAGGGAGGTGACCATGCAGAAAAAGGAGTTATAAGCAGATGCTGAATCTGGAAAGTTCTTGTGTGGTATAACTTGGTTTTGAGGGTCATCTGGCTTGGTTTCTTTGCATGTAAATGCAATAGACACTTGAAAGTTCTTTTTAGGGACCTAGAATTCAAGGTACTGGTGAGTATCTCCTACAGCTACCAAGTGTCACCCCCAGCTGCTTTCAGTACTATATACACTTATTTTCTTTTATCGCTCCCCCCCCCCAACAAAAAGACTTTTGTGGCTTTTGGGCTTGATAAATTTGACTTCAAATCTGCTGACATTTTCTAGTGGAGTCAGACAAGGCTAGTGCAGGTGTTTGGCTGTAAAGATTTAATTAGTTTCGCTCTTTTTTTTCCCCGTCAACAGATATAGCTGATCTAGCCCATTGCACAAAGTTTGTATTTCCTTACTATGGAGTAAATTCAATATTTAGCCTGGAAAGTATTTTCTGAAGAAGTCATTGTTCAGAAATGCCACCTTTTCCTGTTAAGGAAGTGCGAAATTGTACAAGGAAGAGTTGAATTTCCAGTAGGTAACTTGAAACTTTGAACTTTTTGTAAAAGTCCCACACTTATAAATGTCAGTTTATGGCAGCTCTGCAAATACCATCCCCTAAATTGGAATTTGATCACGCCCTTCTTCTACTGTTTAGATTAATCCATTGGGTGTGTATAAACATTGTGTCCCTTCTTCCGTCTCCCATCAATCCCGCAACAGTTACAGGCAATTTCCTATCTAAGCTTGGCATTACACTGGTATTTGGGAAGGTGCTCCTCATGGTTACCCAGTACTGGTTTCCTAGCTCTGTTCACACAATTCCCTGCAATTGTATTTAAATTCTGCACTTTGGAATGGTCAGAATTAGGAACACGGTAGAAGCTAAGGCTTGTTCTTGGAAGTCAGTCTCTTTTATTTTTATTTTTCATTTTTTTTCCCTTAGGATGCGAACTTTGACTCTGGTGGGTCTTGGAAAATGCATAGAAATGAGTGAGACTAACTGGTTTTCATAGGACGTGAGTGAGTTGGGTGGGAAGGTGCCAGAATGGTCAGGGACTGGCGCATATTGCTGTAAAGGAAAGGCTGAGGGGAGCTGGACTTGTTAAGCCTGAAGAAGAGAAGGCTAAAGGAGATCTTTTTGCTGTTTTTAGCACTGCAGTGGGAAAGTATAAAGAAGACAGATTAAGGCTTTTGTCAGAAGTGCACAAGGGTAGGATGAGAGGCAACAGACATGAGATGAAACATGGGAAATTCAAGCTAGGCATAGGGGAATAATACCTTTTTACTGTAAAGATGATCGAATATTAGAACAAGTTTCCCTGAGAGTTTGTGGATGTTCCATCCTTAGAGTTATTCAAAACTTGATTGGCCAGGTCCTGAGCAGCCCGCTGTACTGGATTCAGTTTTGAGCAGGAGGCAGGACTAGATGACCTTTGCAGGCCCCTCCATAATTCTCAGATTAGGCTAATAGTTACTTTGTGTGAGAAGCTGGGGGGGGAAAAAAGCCACTCTGTGTAAATGATATGCAAGATTATACTATTAGTTTTATACTATTGCACTGAAGATTTAAACACTTAACAAGAAAGATGTAAGCCAGAGTAAGCAGTGTAAGCTTCTAAGCATAATTTAAAAAAAACCCACCTCAGTACTTAACTTTTGTACTTCCCACATTAATAAAACATTGATTTCTTCTTATGCTTAGGAAAGTACACAGAACTTCCTGTATTTTAAGTTATGGAATTCCTATTTGTGAAATATGTCTGCTTTGGTTGTGGTTGCTTTCTTCTGAAAATACACTACTGAATGTTATAGAAACAGATTTCAGTAGCTCAACTTGGTAAAAAAAAAAAAAAAAAAAACAAAAAAACCCAAAACCGCATGTATAATGTTGGAGTTGTTATTAAAAGAACAAGCTACACTGAATTGTGTAATCATTAAATACTGTGATGGTGGTGTTTTTGTTATCTATCCGTTCTGCTTTCTTCTCTTGTTTTTAACTTCTGGGGCAGGGCACAGACAAGGTTTTGGTTCAGAGCCACCCTGTGTTAATCGCAGAGACTGGTTGGGCAACAGTCATCCACGTAGTTCTGTTGACTGGTAGGTTTGTATGAGTATTTCGTAGATGTTTTCATTCAAAATGATTTAGGTTGATACAGATGTACTGTGTAAGCTAAACATGACTTATTTTGACCAAAATAAATGTGTAAAGGTGTCTTTACACATTTGGGAGAAACAGCAGTGAATGCCTGTGGTCAGAAATTCCTCTTGTTGGCACAAGAGGAGTAGTTTTTCTATGGCTTAAGTGAATTTAAGAAGTGATAAAACATAACATAATGAGCAGAGGGTTTCAGTCCAGAAAATTGTACCCCTCTTTGTTAAGATCACAGCTGTTATTGCATTTTTCAGTTTTTCCTGTACTTAAGGTACTAACAATTTTCCCTGCAAGCTATAGGTACCAAAGCAGTAATTATTATAGTCACAGAAATACGTCTGTTTTTTCAATATATAAATAATTCAGTGGCCTCACACCTTAATTAATATGAGTTTGTAAGACTAGTAATTCAGTAATATAAATTGGATTTCACTTGTGGATGCACATCTGCTGGAAACTTGCCTAGAGGCCTTTTCTTTACAGTATGTTGAGGATGTTTGACAGCACTAGCAAAGAACCTACCATAGCAGTCTAAGGAGACAAATTCCTATAAAGCATCTAGGTTATTTGTTTATTATTTTGCTGGTTTTGATATGAATGTGTTCAGTAATAATAAATGTTGAGAAATATTGTATGACTTGTCTTTTGGTAGAATGGACTTTTGAGAAGTTACTACCTTAAAGTGGTCACTAGATGGCTTGCTAGCCTAGAATTTTCTTAAAATTCATACAGTTTAAAGACCTATGGATTCCTCTTTTTTAAAAAATCTAAGGTGTTGTTTTAAATGACATTTTTTATGTTTGCAAAGAATTCTAGGTTTAGTAGTCCTACAAATTCTCTAAATGTCTGACTCAGTGTTGCTAGAACTATCTTCAGGCTATTTACATGCTTATAATGAGGTAGGTTGTTGACAGAAACTGCATTGTGAAACCTTTTTCTCTATTGTTTTGTCCATTAGTGTGACAGTAAAACCAGGATGATATTTGAGTAGACCTTTTTAATAGGCACATATATTTTCAGCTTTTGATGGTTTGTAAAATTAGGACATTCTAGCATGGTAATGAGCTGGGCTCCAGAGGGGAATCTTTGGTGAAGCAGCATAACGTGTACTCAGTCATTATACTTGTAAGGTCTGCTGTTCTTTAGAGCAGGCAATGCCTTCATTTGATTCTGGGAGTCTGCTGCAGCTCTCCTGGGCTGTAGTGCTGCTGCTCTGGCAGAGAAAAAAGGCGGCAGGTTTTGCCTAGCTTTACTACCTAATAAAATCAGCTTCTCAAATGACGTCTGATATGTAATGGACTGAGCTTATAAACCACAATTGCTAAGTGCTAGTTTAATTTGTTTTCCTTTTGTTTGTCTTTGGAGGTATGAATTATGTAACAGCCAGTGAGACTTGCCATGTCTTTTTACGCCTGCAGTCATTTATCTCCCACTTGCTTTCATCATCCTACTCACTTTGTTTTACTTTCCATGGAAGTAGTGCCTAATATCTGATAAATGCTTGGATAAGCAGTTCAAAATGCTCAGGCAAACTTGGTTTTTCCTGCAAGCATACCTGTGTACATTGGGAAAATAAAGATAATTTCTTTATTCTTGATATGGGTCTGTATATACTTTGCTATAAAGGTGAGCTTTTTTTTTTTTTTTTTCCTCAAAAAGTAAGCATTACTTCAGGAAAATTTCCAAAACTCTGCAAAACATATTTTAAAAAGAACTGTCAGCTGGTTTTACTGACTTTTTTTTTTTTTTTAATGATTTTATCCTTATATTCATATCTTATGAGAAGTTTAAAGTCTTGAGCCTTGAGTGTCGTGGAGTCTTGTCTGGTTTAAAATATGTGAAGGAAAAGTGATTTTTTTCCAAATTAAGAAAAATCTATATTCTGTGGGCTTCTGGTTATAAGACTAGATTTCAGTTAATTGCATATATATATACAGATGGGTTCTCATTTAAATGTTCTAGCTGTTAGTATGTAGATTAGGACACTGGTTTTGTATCATTAGCTGTAGGTAATACATTTAATTTGTACTTCCATATTAATCACTTTTATTTGAGAAGGTTTTTTGTACTCCATGTTGCCACTTCTAATGCATATTGTAGAGTAAATGGCTCAAATTTACAAATGCCCCATGTCTAAAACATCTTTTTACTTCTTTAGCAAGTGTAAAAGTGTAGTCTTCCTTTCTGCTGTAGATACTGTAGGCATTAATAAGTCATAAAAACTACATTTAATTCAATAGTTAAAATATTTTCTAGGAAAATGTTATATGGAGTACTTAAGATGTAGAAAAAAATCCCTTGTCAGAATGTTTCACTTGATTTATTAAAGCTAGCAGCTTGGCTAGCAATGTGTCATAATCTTGGAACAGTGCTGGCTTTTAAATGAATAAAACAATGAATAAACTCTTGCTACAGAGTAGTGCAACATAAGAATTTTACTTCTTGACCATGTGTTCAGAGTCCAAGAAGCATTCTGAGCAAACACTAAGTTCTGCTTATTCCTTTTATACAGGATATTGTACCAGTGGATGCCTCTTACGAGGTGAAAGAGCTTTATGTGCCAGAAAACAAGCTACAGTTGGCCAAAACTGACGCTGAGTCTCTGTTAACCTTGGAAATAAATAAGGTATTGTGTGTTCAGTTATCTCACTGATGAAGTTGAAATACAATCTTTTGCCCAGTGGAAGGAGATAAAGTCAAAATACCTGTACTGCTTACAGAATGTATCTTGATATACTTTTCCCCTCTCTCTTCTTGAGAGAAATCACAGCATCTGTGTTTTCTTTAATCAGTTACCAGAGATAACAATCGAATCTTTGTATTTTAATACATTATGTCTGCTATAGTGTTACTTAGTTTATCCCAAGCCTGGAGATTAAATTTACAGTGATTTCCTCCCATACACCTACCCTTCTCCCCCATTCCGTGGAGTAAGCCATGCCTGGCATGTCTTGTATGAGTAGTTATTTCTAGAATAACAACAGTGGGTTTTTTGTTTTATTTTAATTTTATTGATTTATATTTATTTTATTTTATTTTGAATTGTAATGACCTAGAAATACAAAGGAAATCAGTTACTGCTTCTTGATTATTCTTGTTGGTGACATTCAGCTGAACGATAGTGACCTTTATATATACCAGGCTCAAACAGCTGCAAATTTAAGTCTACAGAGAAATTATCTTATCTACTTTATTGTTTTGTGGTTGGTATTGTGTTGGTTTTTTGTGGTTTTTTTTGGTTTTTTTTTCTCCCTCTCTCTTCACCCATTAGAACATGTTCATGCTACTTTTCTGGCTTCCAGCAGAGAAAATGTGGAAAAGCATGGAGCAACTTGATCAACTCTGTTCTTATTTTGATCAAATGCAATATGTTCCAACTGAAATAAATTGGACAAAGGTGCTTCTGGCTCTGTTTCTGTTCTACCTCATCATCTTTTTGAAAGAGCTATGCCTAAACACACATCCAATGCATGAGTTTTTTCACTGTCTTTTTGACAGTATTACTAGAATTTAAAGCTAAGCATTTGGTCTAGGAGCTGACTTAGCTCAGAGTTCAGCCTCTGCAGTGAGTAACTTGACTTTGAAGGACTGAGACAACATACTAAGCACTGCAGTAAATAGTCTTTAAAGTTTGCCTAGCCTTCTACTACTAAGAAATTTCAGTACTTGCTTTAACTGCATCTTACTAGATTCACCTATATGTTTGTAAAACTATTGCTTTGATGGGGAATAAATATTTAAGATCATGATTAAATTTCCTTAGTGTCCCATTCTAAATTGCTCCCCCTGCAACCTAGAAAATCTAGAAAATCCTTTCCCCCTCCACCCCCAAGTAGTGGTTTGTTAAATATCAAGCAAGTGTATAACATAAACTTGGCAAGAGAATGTGTGTTGTACTTGTATCAGCATAAATTAAAGAATGTAATAAAATTAGTCATGCTCTTTGAAAGAGGCTTGCACAAGCAAAGCCTGTCCTTGTCAAAGACTTGACCAGGTCTTATTAATGCACATGCAGAAATAATAGAGGCCACACACTAAGTCATAGTGTGACTGCTTAAATGCTAAGGAAGGAAATTCCTTGTGAGCTGATACCTCTTAAACTAAACTAAGTACTAGTCTCAAGAGAATTTTACTTCTGGATTGTCTCACTAGTTTCTGCAATAAAAATTTTATTTCCAATCTGTTTTAGGATGAGACCTGTTAATATTCAACCCAATAATTCTGATTTTTTTTGTGGTAATTGTGTATGTTGGTTTTCTTTTTTTTTTTTTTTTTTAAACCTTTTAGTTGTCTTGCTTTGTTAAAAAATTAAATGCAAGTGGGACTTCCTAATTCTGTTAAGTTGAACTTTGCAAACATTTACAAATAAAGTTTGTTGTGTTTTTGTTGGTTTGTTTTTTAACACATGGACATTTGATCTAGTGTAAGGACTGGAAAATAGCCAGAAATATGGACAGTGAGGAAAAAGTTGCTCTTTTTTCTTAATTGTGGACGCTTTGAATTCTTTGTGATTAAAAACTGTAATACCTAGAAATTTATGCCATCTGTGTTTTACGGGTAAATTATGATCTACTATGATTAATCCTAAGACTTCATGTAAATTAGCGAGCAACAGCTTTTATTTGCTGTAAGTCTGTTTCTCTATTTCTTTACAAGGTGGATATGCAGTGGGTGCAAGTGCTGGCAGAAGGCTGGGCAACACCCCTGAATGGCTTTATGAGAGAGAGAGAATACCTACAGTGCCTTCACTTTGACTGTCTTCTCGACGGTAGGGTAAAAATTACCATTTGTAAAACTGAGCAAGATAATCCTACTTCTGAAATGTTGTTGATGCTTTGCTGCTTAGTAGTGATGTGGTAACATGTTATCATGCTTGTGCACAACATGGGGTAAAGGAATAAGATATAACCATCCATTTTAAACTTGATGGTTTTTTTCTTTCTATACCTATCATCATGTTACAGTTTGAATGTCCTGCTTTTTTCCCTTTACAAAGTATTTTTCAAATATTTTAATTTTTGAAAAATATTAAAATCCATGTTTATAATTCATTTTGAAGCAATTGATTTTAGAATTTAGAATTGAGTTTAATTGCAGTTTAGCTTTGGGTACCAAAAGATTTGTTCCATAGCAGTAATGAAGGGAAGGACAGCAAACTGACTTGAGGGCTGGAGCTATTGCAAGTATCAAATCAGAATCTGAGGAAGTGACTTGAACATGGACAATTGTTGCATGTAATTGAATTACTATGACTTAGTAATTATCCTGTGATAATTTAAATGAATATATTTTATTTTGCATTACCAACTGGCTGAGAGCAAGCATTAGTTAAGGTAGTCAAGGGATAGCATCCTTGGGTTTTGGATGGTGATCGTCTATCATTTTTCATTTATTCCTTTTTGAAGGCTGTTTTACTCAAGCATTTTAGGGTTTTTTTTTTCCACTCTCTGTATCAAAGAGGGATAGGAAAAATTCCTGTCTTCCTACTTTGTTTTGCATTACTCTTCTGCTGGAGACCAAACAGCAGAAAAAAAAGTCATTTGTCTTTCAGTTCTGTGATCCAGGTATCTGTTGTCCTTCTTACACTTTCTAGTTCCCTTTTCTATAAGTCTCTTGGATACTATCGTAGGCAATGTAATGCCATCCTGTTATTATCTAAGGTTTGCAGTTACTGTTTTGGACTGCTAGTTTTGTTTTCGTTTCTTTTGCCTTCTGTGTGTCTATCCAGGTGAAATGTATTGCGCAGATGGCATGCTTTGCATTCAGCTGCTAAAATAGCTTATAGCTCCTTTTTCTGCTCTGTAGTCTTCTGTAAATCAGAATTTTTGTAAGGTTTCTAAGACCTTATATAGGTGAGTTTTTCAGATATGGCAATATTACAAGTTTTTAAACTGTTCTTGCACGTTTTTTTAGTACTTCATATATGCAGCAAAAAATGTGAGTAGTGAAAAATAGTAACTTACTGATGGAAAAAATCTTCAGTCCTAAGCTTCAATAGAACAGTCATGTTTCTCTACATGCTACTATATTTCCTCCTCTTAGATATCTACTGCAACAATTATCAATGAGAACCTTTTTGGAAAAATGTGATTGCCTTAAAGCTGCTTTGCTACTTGAAGCAGTGACAATGGTTAAGTCAAAACAACATCCTGAAAGTTTCCTCCCTGCTAGATTCTCACAGCAGCAGTCATTTTTCCAAGGTTTTGATTTTGAAGAGAGCGAAATTGTTTAATACCTACAATGTATCTCTTCCTTTGGGCTCTAAATGGAATGTTCATACTGACTGACTTCTTCATTATGGAGGTCAGTGCAGGTGTGTTGACACTCTGACTTTAAAGCTTAACTTATGTGAAATAGTCTTAAGCTAACACTGTGCTCATCTGTGATTTACTAAACTCACTCCACTAGCTTGCCTCAGTTTCTCATTTGTGCAGTGTCTGAAGACAAATGTCAAAGATATTATATATTGGCTATTGGTCACTGACAAAATTTGAATAATCAACAGGTTTGAGATCTCTTCCCAGTTTGAAATATTTATTTACTTGTTTGCAAAGCAAAAGGATTTTTTAAGTTATCAAGATGTAGTGGCAAATCACCCTCTCTGTGAGTGTTGCCAAGCTTAATCTTATGACCTAGTTTAAAAGTAATTCTGAGCAAGTTCAAAACTGAACTTAGGAGGAGATGTGCAGCATGCTTTTCATTTTGCACAATGAAGGAAGAGGACCTACTTTTCTCTTAAACTTTTCATCCAGCTTCATAATTTTTAACTTCCTACCAAGTTCCTTAAAGTAAAATTGAGAGAAAGTTACAAAAAATGTATTGCTCAAATAACAGGGAAATCAGCCTTACTTACTTAGAGTATTGGCCTCATTAAGCCAATGGCAAACCTCCCATTAACTTCAGGGGGCTCATTGCCTTTCTCCTGGAGACCACCCAAAGGTTTTGCAATCTTTCAGCAAGTGTATGCTCATTAGAATTCAAGCCTTTGTATGAGATTCACAGTATTTACTCCACTGCGTTTCTCAAATCTCACTCTCTCGTAGACAAGAAAAACAAGACTTCCAGCATCTAGCATTAAAAAATGAGGACCACACATAACCTTAAAATTCAGAAACATTGGTTTAGTTTTATAAGTAGCTGGTAAGCTTTCAGCTGAAAAAGCTGTGTGAAATGTCTGTCTCACCAGTTGTTCTTTTTTCTGAAATGCTTATGCTTGAATCTGAATATAGTTTTAAGTAAACACCAAAAGTCACCTTTTGAAATAGTTGAGTTACATATGCTAACTAGTAGGTTTGGCTGCTTCTACTGCAATGAACTTTTCTTATGGACCAAAAGTATGGCTACTGAGAATGGTATTTCCTTTTTACTCATTATCTACTCCTGTACCAATCTTGTGTAATATTTTAGATGATCTGTTTAAAGATGTCAGTTGTGTATTTCTGCTTACTATATAGCTTGAACAAGATAATTTGAGATCCCAAAAAATCAGTATCCTCAGTCTAAACAATGTGCAGCTGTAAGTACTTCTATTTTCAGTACTTCATCCTTTCTCAGATCTCAGTGCTTGCACATTTTTATAGCTCACATATCTTATGCAAGGCTTCTTTCTAAAATTTGCTTGTAACCCCTGTTAAAATAAGTGCTTGAACTGTCTGTTGTGTGATACAGCCTAGACTGTAACTTGTTAGGAAGGTAAATTTTCATAGTATCATTGATCACTATTACTAAGGGTAAAGGCTTTTTTGGTTTTTTTTCTTCTTCTTCACTCTGTAGGGGGCGTTATTAATCTGTCAGTGCCTATAGTGCTAACGGCTACTCAAGAAGACAAAGGAAGACTGGACGGGTGTACAGCAATTGCACTGGTGTATGAAGGTCGCCGTGTGGCCATCCTCCGTAATCCTGAGTTTTATGAGCACAGGAAAGAGGAACGCTGTGCTAGGCAATGGGGAACGACATGCAAGGAGCATCCCTATATCAAGGTGTGTGTTTAAAAGTTGAAGATCTAATCCTATTAGCTGTAATGTTTGTGGGACTGCAAAGTAAGTGAAGCTGATGTCTGTGACCAGTGTATTTCAACAGCAAAACTACTTTGAGAGCCTATTAAAATGTTTGAGCAGAAACAGAGGTGACTTTTTAGCTCTATGCAGCTGTTGAATAACCTGCACTTAGTGTGAAAATCTAATGTCAGTATGCACACATGAAATGAATTCAGAATATACTGTAGAATCTGCTACAGAAGAAGGAACTTTGCCCTCTAGTTTGCCTAGGAAAAATCCCTCTGTGTAGCTGGATGGACCATCAAAGTTCCTTAATCAGCAGATATATGCATTGAAAAGGCAAGAAAACTTCTGTTCTGAAGATTTCTAGTGAGTGTGCAATATATGTTGCCTTGTAAAGTGCTACTGTGAAATAAAGCCAAAAGCTGTTCTGATTTTATTTATAAATTAAAGTGGGTGAGTAGTTAATCAGAACTGGTTTCTTTGTTACTTCTGTTGCTAACCAGAATCTTGTAAACTGTGGGGCCATACTGAAACTGCATTTGCTTTGGTCAACTACTATAAAGTGTACAACTTCATTGTACTTAATATGTTAGGCTTTCCAGCCATTTTCTTTTTGTCATGTAATAATGTTGGTAAAGAATGCTGCCTGCTTGTATTTCTATATATTAAAAAAATCCTTTCTTTTGAAAGAAAGGCACATACCTACTGAAGATTTGTGCATCTCTCCTGCACCATAATATATCTGGGCTATGTTGTTCCAGTGATTTCATTTTTATTTATTTATTTTTTTAATATATATTGACACTTGACTTGAGAGTGTCAAATAAAATGAACCCACAACTTTTCCCTTGATAAATATATGTCCCCATTGGAATGCTCTAGGTGCTCAGGAGAAGCTGACAACCAATCATAACAAAGATTTTCCTTTCTTTCCTTAGATGGTTATGGAGCAAGGGAACTGGCTTGTTGGTGGAGATCTGCAGGTCCTTGATCGTATTTATTGGAATGATGGGCTTGATCAATACCGTCTCACTCCAACTGAACTAAGGCAGAAATTCAAGGAAATGAATGCGGGTGAGCAAATTTTTCTTGTTCTGTTTCTTCCTGCAAAGATTTATCCAAATGTCTGCTGCCTCAGGGGCTAGCATTGTTTCAAAGATGAAGATTTTGAATGCTCTCTTAGGAGGCATTCTTTGCCTTTTGCTGGTATTAATTTTTACGATCTCAGGCATTGCATTGCCTGAATACACAAGAGAAGATGGTAATGCCTGAGGTTCTGAATTTTATCCTTCCATGCACGCTAGACATGTTACTAATACAAGAAAAGATAATGTCGAAATGTGATAGAATGGGATTTATAAATTATCAGATTTGGCTAAAACTGTAGAGGTATGGTTGAGTGCTGAGCTTTCATGCTCTTCTATTTTTAAGTCTGTTCCAGATTACTCCTCGGGAGCAAAGCTTATGACAGTAATGCAAGTAGATGTGCAAAATGGAATGTGTCACAGTTAAAAATTGTACATTAACCGCTAATTTATATTGCAGAAGAAATAAGTTTTTCTCACTAAAGCAGTTGTGTTAGATAAATAAGAGGCTGAGTAATATTACAAAGCAGGGCACAATCACACATACCGTCTTCATTGTGACAGCAATTGGCTGGAAGCTGGTAAGCACTTCTTAAGTGTAAGGAAAGAGATTAACATCAAGAATGCAGGCTGAGATTGGTCCTGAGGTCCTGTCTTTCAGTGTGATCAGTATTTCTAGGATCTGCCAGTTTGTAATATGTAGCTATTCCCTAAATAAATATATTTGATACCTGAAAAAAAACCAACCCTGTTCTCTAAATGTTGTTAGTTTCTTTTCGGAAAAGCTCTCAGTTATGATGATTTTGCTGCCTTGCAGGGAGCCTTAGTTCATCTTTATTTGCAGAAGGGAGAAATCCCGGTTGTGTCAGGTGTTTTCATCAATGGGTTTGTAATACTTTGTAATAGCAGTTAGCCTTGCTTTGTTCTTACTGTGTGTAAACTCTACTGAGCTGTTTAGGTGAAGGAAGCTTACTAAGGCACATTAAATCCCCTTTTATTTATTTTGTTGCAGACATGTCAGTTTGTTCTCCTGATCATACATTGAGCCTTTCAGACAGGTAGCATAGTTTGGTTTCCTCTTAGAATTTAACATATATTATATGGTCATGCAAGTGAAAAATCCAAAGAGAAGATTATAGCTATTGAAGAAACTAGAGTAATTATGATGAAATTTCAAAATGAAGGAAGGTGATGTATAGGGGTGTTTTTGTATGGTAGTTTTTTATTAGTTTTGCTTATTGAGCATAATGATTCTGTAATAATTCAAAATCCTTTAATGACCTGTGACTACTGCTATTTCAGAGGAAAGATTGTACCATTTGAAGATATTTCAATGGTTGCACAACTCCTGATAAAATAACTTGCTTTTCTTATATTTGTCTGCTTGTTTTTCTCCATAGATGCTGTCTTTGCGTTCCAGTTACGCAACCCGGTGCACAATGGGCATGCTCTTTTAATGCAGGATACTCATAAGCAGCTTTTGGAACGTGGCTACCGGCGCCCAGTTTTACTTTTGCATCCACTTGGAGGCTGGACAAAGGAGGATGATGTTCCCCTCATGTGGCGCATGAAGCAACATGCTGCAGTACTGGAGGAGGGAATATTGAATCCAGAAACAACAGTGGTGGCTATATTCCCTTCCCCCATGATGTATGCTGGACCAACGGAGGTAAATAGATCAAGAGTTTAAAACAAAAGCAAACCCCTTTGATAGTGCACTAAAGTAGTTAGTGTTATGCCTGATGATTGTGCACTGTGGGTTTTTTGATGGAGAGAGGAGGTTAATTTTCCTTGGGAAACCAGACTGTCAAAGCTACCTCTGTCATCAACAAAATATTGTTCTGTGAAGAAACTTCTATATTGTAGGGTTTTGTTGGAAGTGGTAGGAGACAATATTGAGTTTATGTGTTCCTTTCTTTACAATTATAAGGGTATGATAATGAATTAATTCATCCTCCTTTTTTACAGTTCTTTTCAGAAGGAATTGTGAGATCTGTTGACATACAAAAGAGTTGTTTTGAATGTTAAATACTTAAGTTTTATGACTGTTAAGCAAAAAGTTTGTATGTTGGAGGGCTATACACAAACTAGAAAAAAAGAGCGAGCTTTGTTTATTTTTTGGCAAACTTAATTCAGAGAGAATTGTTTCAAGGCTTTTGTATGAAATAATTTTTTGACAACACTTTATTTTGAAGCCAGGTCTTGGGTTGGAATCCCTAGAGGTTTGTGGGAAGCAATAGAGAGAATAAATGCTCTCATTTGAGGGCAATTCCTTTAGGGGATATTGGTTCTCCATGTCATTACTTTTTTTTTTTTTATTTCTTTTTCTTTTTTCTTTTTTTCCCCTCCCACCACCCCTCTCCATGAGTCGCAGGAAGTTCAAATTCTGACCAGGCTCAAGAGGTTAACTTTGTGGTAGCTTTTTGGTATGAGGTCTCACCACTGGAATGAAATTAGGCAGGTGTCTGGTCAAACAGAGCTTGCACTGCCTTTCAGTCCAGAGCAAAAACTGTAGTCCAAAGCTAGTTGAGGCATGTTGAGTGAATTACTGTGGGGAATCTTGTATGTTCCTCATAGACTTTTTGTGGAAAGTAAAAGAAACCTTCTACTTCCGTCTTCTATTCATGAGCGTATGAGGAGGAACAAAATCCACAATCTTTATTCTAAACTGTTGTGGTTTAAGCCCAGCCGATAACTCAGAACCACACAGTTGCTAGCTCACTCCCCCTGCCTTCCTCTCCCAGAGGGATGGGAAGGAGAATCGAAAGAATGTAACTCGCATGGTTTGAGATAAGAACAGTCCAGTAACTAAGGTATAACACAAAACCACTACTGCTACCACCGCTAATAACAAGGATAAGGGAAATAACAAGGGAAGAGAATACAACTGCTCACCACCCGCCGATCGATACCCAGCCCGACCGAGCAGTGATCTAGCCCTTCCAGGTGACTGCCCCCAGTTTATATATCGAGCATGACATGTTGTGGTATGGAATACCTCTTTGGCTAGTTTGGGTCAGGTGTCCTATCTCTGCTTCCTCCCGGCTTCCTCTCCTGCCTGGCAGAACATGAGACTCAGAAAGTCCTTGGTCAGACTAAACATTACTGAGCAGCAACTAAAAACATCGGTGTTATCAGCGCTGTTCCCAGGC
>JANHGB010023595.1:0-25252 GCA_026283785.1 Coracopsis vasa
CCTCTGAAGCACTTGTCATTTATACTTCCTGTATTTTTCACTGTCTAATGTGATATGGCATTTCATTGATGCTAAAAGCCATTATTAAAATACTATTTACCACATGAGAATATACCTTGTATAACAGTGTTAAGACTGGGAACCTTAAAGATGGATAAAAATGTAAATAATCTTAAATGTGGTTAAATTTCAGAAAAGATAATATGCACTTATTGAAAGATACTTAAGAAAAAATAAAAACAAAAACCAAAACCATAAACCAGATGCAAAATGAGATGTATTGGGTTCTTTTACAAACAACATGAACTTCTTATGTATGACATTCACGTCATTTAATACCTGACCAGCAGTTGTCTGAGTCTACTCTAAAACCCTGGGAACCAAGACCAAGGTTTATTCTGTTTGTTTGTTATTTGATTCTGATTTAATTTCTGGTACTTCATTTCATGCTCATTTTTCTCTGTAAGAAGACTCGCGGTTTCTAAATTCTGAAATAGCTCTACAGTTGAAGTTTTCAGGCAAAAATGAGTATGATCATGTTTCCTTTCTATTATGGCTTCTCTGTGCTGTTTCACACACATCACACCTCACTCACCAGTGGATTATTAAGTGGGTTCTGGAAACACTCATGGCTGTCCTGGAAGATATATATAAGATTATTTTGACACATTCACTACTGACCTTTCAGAGTCATCACTATATTTATCTGGATTTTTTTTTTTATAATGGTAGGTGCTCAAGATGTTTCCTAAATTTGGGGGTTTGCATACCCCCAACTTTCTGCTGATACTCAGTATGCCTGTAAAAACCCAGGAATATCAAAACCCTCTTTCTTTCCTGTATGGCATTTTTCTAAGGACTATTAGAGAAACTGATTCCTACTTGAACCAATGTTTTGTATCACTCTTTGAAAATACATTGTAAAAATGGAAAACCCCAACAAAATGGACTGTATCAGCCAGCTTTTGGCATGAAGATCAATTTTAGTGCATTGTCCAGAGTTGTTTGAACTTATTCTTCTATCTTTCAGTACTGTTTCCACCTTTTCAGCCCTCCTTCCCTGTATCTAGATAGTGTAGTTGATATCAGATGAGCTAATATACATTTTGGATAATAAAGATGCCTTATTTTTAATTGGAAAAAAATACTGATGATCTATATTCATTTGTCTTTTAAACTAGCAAATGAATGATGGACAAATCTTGTAAAATTGAATGTGCATCACCTTGAGATTGAACACCCATTCATGGGAGTCTGTGGCAAATTTTCACTGTAGTTTTTCTTGTTCTTCCTACCCCTCATCAAAACAATATTCATTGTCAAATTGTACCTAAGGGACCTAATATAGGCTTTTAATACACTGGTTAAGATTCATCTCTCATTTTCATTTTATCTTTCATTTATCATACCTCCTACAGAGTTTATGACAGGTCAGGTTAGTACTGCTGCGTATTAATGCCTGACACCACTCTTTTTTTTAAAATCACATTTTAGCTACTTATAACTTTGGAAAAATCTGGTTTTTTTATTGTTGGGTGTCAGCCTCAGGTCAATTTCTTGAAAAGAAAATGATAGCAAATGCAGATCAGCTACCTGGAAGACTGAGGCTAAGAGAAAAATGCCTTGTTTTGACAAGTTCTGGCAAGCTTTTCTTTGAGAACCCCCTGGATCCTAAGAAGAGCTGGAGAAGAACCTTGAAACCCAGCAATCTTCACATTAAGGATGTGCATTTTGCTGTTTCTAAGATGATGAATCCTCTGAAATATGGATGACTCGTGTAAATCTCTTCAAAATCACTGTTTGCATATGCTTGATAGATTTTTTCAGCTAACTAGACAAAGGCTCCTCCCTATCCAGCAGCTCAGCTCAGCCAGCTGGGTGTTGCCTAGTTCTGAGTTCAAATCAGCAAACAGAGAGCAAGTATACAGCCCAGCACTCACTGCTCTCATTATGAATACAACACATTTTTTGATAACACAACCACATACTATTTTTTCTCTAGAAACACTTCATTAATTTATAGCTTGTAAGAGGTCAGCTCTAGGGGTGAATCTGAATTTTGCACTAAAGCAAGCTGCCTTCTGTCATTTTTCAAAGAAGTTGAAAGACTTCTGTAATGAAAGGGACTGTGTGATGCACAATTGAAGCCCCTGGTGTACCAGACTCCCCCACAACCTGCAGGTAATTAGGTGGCTGCTTTAACCAACATTTTTAATAAGCCAGACAGCAATACAGAGCTTCTAATTTTCTTTAGAATCTGACTTGCAAAGATGTAACACATGCAAATGTATGCCTTGAATCTATAGTTTGCTGCAGGGGTATCTTAAAATTTAGGTTACTTATGTCAAAAAACAGCGGCTTTTTTTGGCTTTACTATTGCTGTACCTCAGCTTTCTATCTGTTAAATGGGCACAACACATACACAAATGAGTTTGAAATCACAACCTCTGCTGTGGATATTCAGACACTACGCTAAAAAGCATCTTAAAAGAGCCTCTCTTTAGAAAAATGTTCGAATGACATATGATAAATAAATTAGTGGGATGCACATGATAAATAACAAGGAATACACAAAATGTGAAATAAATGCTTTAAAACTGAACACCCTCAATCTAAACTTTATATAAAATAAGGACTTTAGAGGTTGGGAGATACCTTTGACCAAACTATGACTGACCAAAAAATGTATATGCACAGGAAATCTGAATTAAGGTTACACTGAGTGCTTTCACAACCTCATTGAGTTCACATAGCACAAGTAACATTCAGCTTTATCAACTTTCTAATTCTGATAATTATTCCACCACTTCAGTCATACAAGGGCTGAATCTCAGCAGAGAAGCTGTACTGCAGTAGGAATATCCCTTCTCCTTGTGGGCTAGAACAAGTGTGCCCAACCAAGTAATAGACACCGAGGGGCTTCCACCCCATCCCCTGGTTAGATTTATGGCCAGTGTGTTACAACCTTCATCCTGATACATACCTCATGTTCTTTCAGTTTGCCCAGGCTCTTTGCAGTAATGTTACCAATATTCTTTCCTGCTTAGAAGATCTGTGTTTTAATTTGATGAATGCATTTGCCTATGAGATTATTAGCACTAGCTAAAACTCACCCTCTAATTCTAGCCTGCATCTTTCGAATCTGAACAGTTCTTGCTTATTTTGAACCAAGAAATAACACTTCTTCTGGAGAAGACGTCCACATTGTCTCTAATGACTGAAAGTGCTGAAAGTGAATACTGTACACATCCTGATGCTCCACAAATTGCTCCAAATGCTTCAAGCAAAGTTCCAACTCCTTGATCTCATCAAATACTCCATGAAGTTGAGGAATCCACAACTTGTCATCTATACAGTTGGTTAGTCTTCACTACCACTTTTGTCTCTCTTTCGTTAGTGCGTGTTAGTACTGAAAAGATCTCTCCATAATAATCCTGTCATTGACCTTTCTATCACATAGCTGTTCTAGAAATAGCAAGGTGTCTAAAGTCAAAACACCCGGTGCTTAACATCAGTACGTATAACTAAACAAAGATTATAAACATATTCCCATAAGTATTCCCTCAAATGCAAAGATAAAGTACACTCAGCTGTGCTCATTACACTTCTGCGTTTGCTTTCCACAAGTATTTGCTGGGGTTTTTTTGCTTGAAAATAATAAAAATCTGAGTTCACATGCTGAAGTATATGGGCCAAATGAGGAATATTTATATGGGATAAGACACTCTTTCACACAGCAGGTGGGCAAGCAACAGAGCTATAGGGCAAAGATTTAATGAAATAGGCCAGATAATACTTGATCATACCCTACATAACAAAGACCTGCAGAATACGCAACAAATTTTTCTAGATGCTTTGTGTGATGGCTGAAAATACAAAATGCACTGCATTGGGAGAGCAACGAATCCTGAAGGTGCACAACAAGAGGAAGTGGTATTAACAACCTGTGTTAGCTCCACGAATACCAAAAATATTCTCCTTTCATAGTACTTGTTTCAGAAAATCAAAGCACTCTCTAGCTGCAGACAAGACATGGCGGAGTGCACGATCACAATGATTGTTCCTTCCACCTTTCCTGTTGCTATTTTTAGCATTTTCCCACAAGCCCTTAAACCTGCCATCTCAGTGAACTCCACCATACTGACAAGCTGAGTCAATGCCTGGAATTTGTTTCAACAATTAGCATACTTTATTAATTCTTGAGAGTTACTCCAGCCAAAATGGCCTAAGTATGCAAATGAAAAAGCTTTTTAAAAGCAGTTCATCAGACATGTGAAGGTAGCAAGACTCTAATCAAAGTGCTATAGAGTCTGCTGAAAAAGTATGGCTCCTTCAGTGCATACAGCCCCTGGCATAGTTTGAGAAGTTGCTGGCATTTTTCTTCTTGAGCTCATTACCCATTTTTGAGAGCAGAAGCAGGAACTACAGCTTGGAGAATACAGCTCTAGAAAACAAAATTAAAACCTTTCCTCTTAAACAATTCATTTCATCAAAATAACTGTTCTATCAAGGGAGGTTTGTAACTCTGAATGAAAAATAGCACTTTATTTGTCACATGCTTTGTACTGCACATGAACAGCTGTAGACCTACAATCATTGTGTGTCCTGCTTAGAAACAAGAAAACCTTAGTCACCTTCCTGTTAATGCCAGTGGCACACATGTATCCTCAGGGACTTGTGTATGGATTTGAGATTCAGGGAATCTGAACAAACACATTTAGCAAAACAACCTTTACTTGCTTTTCAGAACAACTCCAAGCTTTTAAACTTTTTAAAATTGTTCATTACCATAGTGGCTACATACAGGGCAGTGCCCACATGTACTTCTGCTGCTGGGGAAAATGGTCTTAACGATAAAATAAGATAACCGAGATCATGACAAAAGACAGGGCTACACAACATACAGGGCGAAAGAGAAACTTGACTCCTGAGTGTGTGTTTGAGGATCAAGAAATACATACTAAGATCAGATCAAAGATGAGCAGTAAGGTGTTATCCATTCCTATGGCTTCACACAGCTGGCTGCTTTATGTCAATGACTCCTCAGATGATGCAGGTCTCCACATCCCTCTCTTACAGTCCCTGAATGTCTGTACACAATTGTTCATAGAAGTGGTAGATGCGTGAGAAACACAAGTTATAACTAGTATAGCCTCCTTCCGCATTTGTCAAATAACATGCTGGTACACTAGTCTACTGCAGTGGCTAGGGCTGGGACACCCTCAGTTATACTGGATAGTTACTTAAATCAGCCAATAGTGCCCTAAAAAAGCAAAATCTCCAAATTTAGCCACCTGTGAAGTGAGTGGCTGCCTGGAGTGTAAGACAATTCATGTCACTGATGTGCAAGGTATCTAAAGTATGAGTTAGGAAATCAAAGGTTGGCATTTAATCCATTAGTCAACAGACACAGAGCAAGCAGGAAAGACTGGAGAGAGATCAGAGAGGTAAAGGACCCAAACTAGATGCCCACAGTAGAAAGCTTGAACTTAGTACACCTTTCTTTGCTCACATAAGCCCTGCAAGAGGAAGACAGAACTCACTGACCATCAGTCTGTGTTTAAGGTAGTCCCACACACATAAAATCCATAAAACACGGAATACAATACATAAATCAGCCGCCACAACACACTCCATGGAGGTGGATGTTGCTTCTCTACAGCACACAGTGAAGTGCATACTAAGATGCAGTCCAGCCTACTACCATCCTCTCTGACACCCATACTTCAGGACATGTTTCAGGAGAGTAAGGCAGGATTCAGCCTAAAATAAAGACTTTATGCCTACCCCCCCTAATTGACTTTTGAGAATAGAAATGATCTCTTCGCTCATTAAGAAGAAAAGATAAGAAAATAATTGGACTGTTGTTACTCAAAGGAACTTCTCACTAAACAATCTCATGATTGCCAGCCAATATATCAGCTGGCAAACATTCCCCTTCAAAGTTTAATTCATCATGAATTAATCTGTTTTAAATCTTCTCCTGTGAGCTCAGCTGCTTACTATTCATAAAACAGCTATGCTTACCCTTCACAGGCAGATTCAAGATGGCACACAGTTCGTAAAATCAATACTTTGTTTTAATTCACAGACTGTGAGAGCCAAAGCCCAAGCCCTGCATCAAACCAGAAACTTGCAGGGCCTATGAATTTCATTATAGCTATTCTGTCCTCATAGCTAAATGAAAACATAGCCAGTTGGATTCATACTTCACCACCTTTTCCTCGGCAGGTGTAATACATTACCTGTCATACCCAAACAAGGCAATCACTGAAGCGTTAATCCTGAGTTACTTTGAGGTCATGGACAGAAAATCATGCCTTGTGCATTTCAAAATGGATGCATTCAGCATATTCTAAGGAAAACTGCTTATAATAAATAAGAATAAATGTATCTGCTTTCATGCAGTATCACTTTGGGAGGATTTTTTATTTCAGGTCTGAATTGTTTTTTATAAGAAGATCCAATTAGAAAATAATATCCTACTACAGAAATTACTTCTAGCCCATGAGCACAATTAGAGCAAAATGCATTTTTGCAAGGTCACTGTATTTCCGTATTTCTTCTTCCAAGCATTTAATAAGTGCTTTCAGAAACAATTTGGTTTTAGAGCCTGCAGGAAAAAAAAAAATTGATGGAAGATTTACATTTCTTGTGATAATTACACATACCTTGCAAAACCTGCATACCCACACCTCAGGATCTGAACAAGTCTTTGCCAAAACCCCTTCTAGTTTCCACTTATTTCTGAAAAGAACGCTTAATCTGACATGATACGGACAGCAGAAAGTCATTAACTCCCTCTAAATTCATAACAGAATGTATCAACAATCAGAAGAAGGAACTTTGCAAAATGGCATTCAGGCAAGTGTTACTTGAATAAAATAATAAATATCCCACTAGAAAGATCTTTTATTTCTGGAATGTAAAGTTCTTTTGCATGAGGCAGATAAACAGCATTCATTTTTAATTACATTTTGAACAGTCTGTGGAAAATAGTAATATATGGGCTGAAGCAAGATGTAAGGAAGTAATTCCACCAGGAACTGTTGACAATATCGTAACAAACCAAGGGAGAAAAGCTTTTGATGGAATTATCTTCCCGCTGCTGTTTGTGTTTTTAATACACTGTTTGGATCAAAGAGATGTTTAAATTTTTCAAATGCAGATTCAGATAAGTTAATTAACATCAGTTGAATGGACATAAATAAACAAATTACAGCGCCTATACAGTTCTTCAGAAGACAGAATTGCAGTACAAAACTCTATTGCTTGTTACCTTATCACTTTAGGAAGTAAAAATGTCATTCTTGACCTTGTATATGGTCAATTCACATCCCCAAAAGTGAAGAAAGAAATGAGATCCCAGAAGCATAAAGAAACATCTCATGGGATCCACATTTATATTTGAAGAAAAATCATATGGAAACCAGCACTTTAAAACACCCTGGGATAAGCAGAATTTGCCATTCACCTTTGCAAACTGCCAGTCAAGAGATTTGGCTGAAAGGACGTACTGAAAAACCAAAGCACTTTATTCAACCTTATCCTTCCGATGAAGTTGAGTAAAGAAGTATACGAAGAAACCAAACAGATCTTCCAGATAATTGTTCAGAGGAGAACTGTTCCCAGTAATTATTTGCCTGATGTCAGAGTTGTGATTAATTGGTAATCTCTTCTGCTGGCATGGTCTCTCAAACTTTAAGAATATTTGTTGTTAGAACTGCCTGTCCTATTTTGGCTTATGTGCAGAAACTAGGATTTATTTTTCCTGCTTGTAACTGATGAAATACAATCTGAAGAAAAAAATTCTGCTAGCAGAATGATGAGACGTAAATAACTGTTCATTCTGGTCATGATACTCATCCTACAAATCTTCATGAAATAGCAAGACTTAAACCCAACAGTTTTATTCAGCTTTGCTCTTGGGAGTAAAACAAGGTTGGTTTTGGTTTGTGAGAGACATTTGTTACCTCCTATTGTCCTTTGCTGAGGATGGAAAGATGTGGCAGACAGAGACTAAAACAAAACTGTTATATTTAATTTGTAATTTAATTTCTTTTGGTTTAAATAATTCTTTACAATTGTAAGCTAACATTACTAGCTTAGTGCAGGACACCTTCTGCCCTTGTCATCTCGTTGCAGCAGTCCCTGATAACCTTCTTACCCACTTTCATAAGGTGGTCTCAGAGCTTTCAGTCCTGCACTGACATCTGATGAGCAGGGAAAGCACCCGAGATTGGGACACTCCCCACCACACATGAGCACAGCCAGAAATACGGCCCTTCTGAAAGCATGGGATTAATTTTATCTTGGAAGCAAATGGAATCAATGGGCTTCCTCCCATTCCTACCCTCTTTTAATGTAGCTTTTCCAGGCAGGCCTCAAGACAAGGTGCTGGTTTGTTCAGTCCAGCAACAAGTTGCAACTGTGGGAAAAGCTGCTAGTTTGATGCCTCAAGGGCTTCTGAATAAAAATCTTCACCCTTGAAACTATTTAAGAGCTTGATCCACACAAATATTTTCAGATAACAGGGTAAGCCTATTATCTGAAGCCTAATAGGCTTACTTGCTTGCAGCCAGCATCATGACAACAACCTGCCTGAACAGGACAAGTTAAGCAGAACACAAAGTTGTTTCTTCTGCTTTTGTTTGCCAGGACTATTACTCACAGTTGTTGCTCTTTTCCCAGATTTTGCTGAGTAAAGACCTAGATTACTGCTTTAGCAGGAAGTAGGAAGGGATTTTCTCCTGCTTCTGCATGACCTGATTTTTAACATCATTTAGTAAGGAATGAAGGCTTCAATGCTCGTGCTCTTTGTGCACCTGGCCTTCAGGCCCTTGCTCATCCCTGATGCCTGGCTGATTTTAACAAAACTTTGCAGAAAACGTAAAGGCTTAAAAAAGTATAGTTTGTAACTCTCATGCAAATACATATGAAGAGTCATATGAAGACATATGACTCTCATGAAGTCATATGAAGACAGAGGAAAAGTAGAAGTGTCTCTGAGAGGAAATGTGCAATGTGGTTTAAATATAGCAGACATACATGATTCCATAGACAATACCAGACTTCTGGCTTACGCATATCTTTATTCTCTTTGTAACAAATAGGTTCGTGGAACATTTTTATTCACGTTTGAGATTTGGAGGTTTTTTTCCTGATTTTTAATTCCTTCTAGCCTTTTCACCCATGAAGGTCAGGCTGCTGAGTTTAGAAAACATGGAATTTCAGAAGAAAACTTATTTCCATTTAGTCATCCTAGCTTTGATTTGTTTTTTTTTTTTTTTTTCACTTCCCCAAATGTTCAATATGTTCTCCTTCTGCATTAAAGAGCTATTTGGGTATTTAGATTATTGACATTGGTTAGTTTTAGATAATTTCTGTTTGAAAAGTTTAATGTTATCTTTAATCCTGACTTGTGCCAGGCTTTTGCAGCAATTTTAAGTGCTATTCACTTGCACCTGTTTTTACATTGCTGCTTTTCACATCATCATTAACAGCAATTATTGAGCCACTGTATTTTAATTCTGTTCAGAGATCTCAACTGGAATCAATTCTATCACCAGAAGTTTCCAAATATATGTATTTGCTATTCCATAGTGGTACCCAATCTTTGTCAGTCTCATAATCTCTTAAGTGCTATCTGTGCCATATGTTTATCATCTTCCCAATGAGGGTAGGAGCTCATTTACTTCAAATTCAGCCTAATCCTTTTCCAATTTTAAGGAGTCTGGAGAAATGAGGGTTGTACGAATGAGTTGCAGGTCAGATAAATTGCTCAGGTTTCTGTAGGATGAATATTATGAAGCTATGTGAGTATAAAGCTAGCTGGAAATTTTACATCGAAACATATTTGACAATATATTGATTTTTTGATAGAAAACGAAACATCTCACAATATAGAAATATCATGATTTCCTCAAAAAAAGGAAAGAACTTAGGACTTAATTTACAAATTTCAGTCAGCCTATAATTGCATTGTCATGTTAAAATAAGAAGTTACACTTTTTTGCACAGTGCAACCTGGCATAGTAGAACACTGCAAATATTCTTTTTAGATCTTAGTTTTCAGATGTTTACTTCATTTGATATTTCAAATCATTGTGGAAAACTCTACTTAATACTGAACAAAGCTGCCTTTTCTAAATTAAAGCATTTTCAATTAAATACAATACTATATGCTAGTCATATGAAAAAAAATATAAATAATAGTATAATAGAGGAAAGGATAGCCTAAAATGGATGCTTGAAATAAAACTAAAAAAGATTATTTCTTTTTTCTTAAATCAAACATATTTCAATTTGTTCTTGTGTCAAATTAAAAAAAAACCCAAAACATTCCACTTATCATTTTATGCAAAACCAAACACAAAATATGAGAAATTCCTTTACAGAGAAATGGCAGATCTTGATATAATCTCTAAAGGTACACAACTAACAACAATAACTAGGTTTAATGCACCCTAAACCTTTTGGTATTCTCCCTAGTATGGTGACAGATGTTTCCTAAAGGCATTGTCACATTCTGTATTGTAAACAGTGTTCTTCAAAAAAGAACCCAAACCCTTTAGAAAATTGCAATCCTTTTGCTGGATAACAGAATATTTCCCTTGGCTGTTTTTAGCTCAAAGGTAAGAGAAACAGCACATTAAAACCACTCTTTTCAGCTGAAAATGTGGCAGCACTAACATATCTCCCTATGAGTTCTCTTTCCAAGGGATGAAAGTACCAAAATTAGTATGATTGCCAGATTGACTCAAAGAGAAAAATAGTGATCATGGATTCAAGACACTCTTGACACAGCTTGTCAGCATGGTGTGAACTGCAGGTTTTAGAAAGGGGATCCATTTCAGCCTTTAAGCATCTTCAGCAGGAGAAAAACAATGCCTGATCTCCCTGTACGCACATAAATAACTGCCCTAGTGGACTTCCTCTAATATGTCACAATCTATCAAATGATTAAGGAATTTGGTTCTGGCTGGTTTTCAGGGATTCTGGGTGCCTGGGGAGTGCATTGAGGTCAGCACCAATGGGCACAAAGAGGATTTTGTGATGAAACATGAAGTGGTGAATGGGGTGCCAAAAGTCCTCTGGCTGGTCCTCCCCAGCCCACCATGGCCATGCAGGTGTGCTTGAGAAATGGTAGATACAGACAATAGGGGAGAAGACTTTGGCACTTGCAAAGTCTTGTCTATCTATCTGCTAGGGTGTGATGCCAGGCTCATTGCATCTTGATGGAGACACAGTTATCTTCTGGGCACTGGGGGCATGGTCCCTCCAGGCAGGCCACTTTGCTGCATAGGACACCTCAGCTCAGAGTCAGTTTAAACATCTTTCAAAAATCCTGATTACATTGGGGTTGCAAGCAAGACATATTTTAAGTGCAACTTACCCTTGCAACTGTGTGAATCTTTCATTAACTTTAGTAAGATGAAAAGCAAGTTTGCTATTTATTGCTACCACCCCAAAAAACCCAGTGCCAGGAGAGCTATGAAAGTGACGAGGTGAATCTCAAATTATCAGGAAAAAACCCAAACAACCAAATACCAACCAAAAAGATGCATGTGCACTGTTTTTTCAATGCTGTTTTTCCATGTGAAAAAGACAAAAAAGTACTGCAATGGAGAGGTATGAATCCTGCAGTTATGCTGGAAAGAGAGCAGAAAGGAGCAGAGTCCTTTCCACCACCTGCTGGGAGAGCTAAGAATGAAAATACTCATCTGCAATGTTGCAGAATTAGGATGCAAGAAAGACATCAAAAGACCAGCCAGCAAGAGATTGTGGAAATGTGATGGATTGCAGCTGAGAGGGACACCAAGCTCAAATCCTGCATAAATAAAAGGATGGATGTTACTTACAAAGGTCAGAGCTCTAGACATTAACAGGGAGCAGAGTTTCGAGAAGTGAATTGCTGCATCATCTCTACCCCAGACACATACAGCTGAAACCAAGGGCACTACAGAGAGCGACACAGGGCCTGCAGCAAAAATCCTCCCATGCAATTCTAGCAGAGCAAATATGTTGCCTTTACATTATTCAAGTACTTTGTGTACTTTTCACCTGAAATTGCCCTGCTCTCTCCCATTTAACCTGAAATTCAGATAATCTTTGCTCTCTGACAGACCACATAAAATTATCAGAAGCAGCGGAAATTAAAGGGCAGAGGCTACTGCAATAGTGAGAACAGGCTATGGCAGGCTGGAAACTCTACCTCTTAAAAAAACCCCTTACCTCTTAAAATCCCCAACACACAAAATATGTACTACTGATTACAGCTCTTCCATAAATAACCAATATTTATAATATCTACAGCTATTTCCCTTATAAAAAGTCTTAAGTTTCATATCTAACATCCTTCCCCCTTTCAATTTCCAGGAAAGGTAAAGGATAACTGGCATAAATATAATCACAAAATATCCTAAAATCATTTTGAAGGACTACAACTGGGTTAAAGGAATAGCTAACCTTATACTGGGAAACAATCAAGACTATTATTCTAAAATATAATAGATAGGACCAGCTATGGGAGAAGTAACTTTTATGTAAGTATTTAATTGCTAAGAAATAAATGAAGGTGACCATTTTCCCTTGCAGTAGTGCAGAAGCAATCCTTGCAAAAAACACTACTCCCTTTTCTTGACTATAGTGCTTCAGCCACAGCAAAGGCAAAGCAGCAGCAGTATTATGGAGGTAATTCTTCAATTGTCTTGCTAAATTTTGTGACTTTTTCCAAAGAAGAAGAAAACCAGAGAGAACAGAGGACCTCTGCCCTCCCTCCACCTTTTGCTAACTCACTAACTTAATAAAGATGCTTGCTCTTTTATCTTTTGTTCAAAGTTCTGTTTTTCAGGTGGCATCTCTAACATTGCCATTGCATCTAACAGAGCTTCATAATGAGGGACCTGATCCATGTACTGGTTTAAGCACACACTGGCTTTTGGCCTTAGATTCATTCTTCAGAAACCTAGGCATTAAGACAAAATGCCACTGGAATTAATGCTGGTGAAGAGTAACAACAAGAGAGTCCCAAACAAAAGTCCAAGTCCAAAGCCTGTTGCAGTAGTCTGCAAATAGGCTTGTTCATGGCTTGACCAACTACTGGTGCAGTAGTCTGCAAATAGGCTTGTTCATGGCTTGACCAGCTACTGGCATCTGCTTCCATATACTGGAAAGAGAATGCAACTGTTACAGATACTTGCAGAAAACACCATAGTTTTCCTGCTTGTTATGACAAATAGGCAGACTCCATTGGGGTTTTATTCACTTATTCAAGCTTTTTCTTTGAAAAAATCTGATTTCTCCCTCTTCTTACTAAGATATGGTTACAAGTCAGTTGTGATCTGCCTGTAATATGGCAAAGTCTAGGAGTCTCCCAAGACCAACGAGCTGCTCTGCCTCCACTCTTTTGCTGTGGCACTGCTATTAAAATCATTCGGCATAGTTGAACATGACAGGCAGCTAGTTCAGGCCTCTGGTCATACTCAAATCTGTCAAATGCAGTGGTTTACACTTGGGAATGCTGGAGTGTGCAACCCTGGGAAATAAACAAGTAATTAAGGGCTCTTCCCTAGGTTGTACAGCATGTGAGTCCATCTCATTATATCTTTCTTCCTTTCCACTGTCAAAATGAGCCTGCCAGTAGAAGTCAAGGTATTTGTTTGTTAAAAAAAAAAAAATAAATCTGATATCTACTGATATTTTATTCTTGTTTATTATTCTTTTATCTTATCAAGTACTTTAGTATAGGTTTTTCTAACAAATTTTTTGGCTTTTTGGTTGTTTGCTTTTTATGATACACAAACTTCTAACTTCAGTTTGTCTCAAGAAAATATTCACTATTATATTTATAGTTCTATTACTGGAAGTCTTTTATTTTAAAATCCCTTACTTGGGACACTCACAAAGCAGAAGTCTCTTGGGGAAGAAACAAAATAAACTGAGATATAAATCAATTTGACAAAATAAATTTGAAATTCAAAAGCAGGAACCACTGACAAGAAAAGAAACATATTTCATAAAGCACTGCACAATTAAATGCCTTAGCTTAGGTGGCCTTTTTAAAAGAATTAGGAATTCATAAAGATAATGTGAATATACGTTTTTATATTAGAATAAACATAAAAAAACCCTTTATGTTCTGAGGTATAAATCACCCCTTAACATCCTTGCCCTAGGATTAGTGTTTTTCTAGGATTTTCCCTTAGAGAAAAGAGATTTCCTTTGTTATTAGACCATAACTTAGAGGGCTTTCATCTCTCATTTCTGAGTGATTCAAAATACCAAATTTAATGATATTATGTAGCATCATTTTTCTTTCTGACGTGTGGGATTTGGGTAGAGACCAAAACTCTCAAGAGTAGATGCCTGACAATGTGACACCTAAGCAGTTAGGGACACCATCAAATGGCCTTATATTCCCAGCTATTGCACGCCATTCAGTCTTTTGAGAGACAGATAGAGAATTATCGTAAATAATACAGCTAGCCAGTGAAAGCATGAAGGCCTCCTATTGCCTTTGCTTCTACCTTGCACTCCCAGATATGACAGATTAATGTACCCCTTTTCATTACTTGAATGTATTTGTTAGCCTCTTTTTAAAGTTTGATAGGGAGGAGTGGGTTTACTCCTGAGCCCTAAGTCTCCATCTTTTATACATTGCTGCTTTTTATTTCTCTGAAATCAATGAACTTTACAAATACTGAAGAAAACTTAATGGGAAACTACTAAAATGTTCTGTTTAATGTTGCTTGAAAAGATTCTTCCATTTTTGAGTTAAGCATTTTTAAGTCAGGTTCTGAATGTGCGGTTCGTCAAACTTGACAGCTTTTCCCAAAGAAAGGTTGTGCTAGATGATTATTTTAGGGGAGCATGATCTGATGAATATTCATGTTCCAAACTTAAATCCACTACTCCCAGCTCTTCAAACTAACCATTTTGTTTCCTCTGCCTTTTGGAGCGTGTACTAAGTGTTCCTTGCAGAGAGGCTGGGTGACAAACAGAAAGTAGAAACATTAAATTGCCTTTTCAAGACTAGATCTCTCCTGAACTAAGTTCTACAGTTCTGTAGCAATCTATATGTGGATCCACCCAAATGGTGTAGACTTAACTAGGCTAGTTTCTAAATTGATAATGTTGTTAAATTGATTCAGGAGCTGTGTACAAACCTTGAGGACTCCTGTTACTATTGCACAGTATATCTGCATACTATCTGCAATGTCATTAAACTCAGTGGAAGTTTACAATGCATACCTTGTAACAGGTCAGGTCACTCCCCACACTGAAGTTCAGTTTTTGGGAGTGGGAAGAAACATCTATAGCAATCTGCAACTGCTCTCCTAACTGTTAAGAAAATTTCTATTTTATGTTGCAATGTACGGCAGTATCACAAGGAGCATACAGCACTAGTGAAAAACCCGAAATTCTGGACCCTCTGAATGACTGCATAGAGAATACAACATGTATAAGCTGGTATGAGAAAAAACATAACCCAGATGGAGGAATCTAGTGCAGTATAAAACAAAGGTAGTGTCCTTAAGTGAGACCAGACTGTCAGCTCATCAAATTCAGATGGCACCCTTAATGCCACTGCAGACAAGGCTTGGTAACCCAGGTACTATTAAATGCAAATGGAAAGCTGGCAATCACTTCTTATTTCTTGTAATTCAAGCGTCATTTCGCAAACTGACGCTTTCTCATACACTTCCATTTACATATTCTCACTATGTATGTAGGCTTCAACGTACAACCTAGTAAGTTTGCAACACGCGGCACCGTGAAAGATAAGTATTTGAAATGGAGTGACATTTCAGGGTGAACTGCTGAGCTGTCATTTTTCTAGCAAGCTGTATTTCATAGCCAATACTACCTACTGCAACTGAGTGAAATTTTCTCCTAAGGCCCCTTTATGCTACATTATTCTATGAGTCTTTAGAGAACCTACACCCCAATGACTAATCACTCAAAGTCCTAAGTAATGAGATCTTCAGTTACTTCCATTTAAATGGGATGCAAAAGTTATTAGGATTGAATATGAATTCTCAGTGAGATCTAGATAAGCACAGAATACTGTATGGAACTTCAAAAAAAAAAAACCTAAAGGAGCTTTCCATAGCTTAAAAAACTCTGTCAGTAGATAAAGGTCTTTCATTTTCCCCTGCTTACCCAGCAGTGCTGTGCTTGCTCAAGATTTTCTATTTGGAAACGTTACAAACAAATAATTTCGGGAGCAGAAAGAAGGAAGGAGAGCAGCTGACAGTCCCATCAACATGACAGCTGCCTGGCAGTGGTGATTAGAAGCTAGGAGCAGTGTTGGTAGGCAAAGATAAGCAGCAAACAGTAAGCAAATCCTACTTATACCTGCCAATGACTAGCCTACCCAAGCCCAGGCCTCTCTTTCTAGGCTAGATTCGATGTCACCTCCCCCAGTGACAACCCTCCCTTGTGTACTGCAGCAGTGACCTTTTCCTATGAGGCTCAGCAGCTCTAATCCAACCTGTCAGGCATCCCAGGAACCACTTTTATTGTTAACTTACATACAAAAACCTTAGGTTTCCTGATAAGCAGAATTAGTAGCTGCTGCCAGAATTAAATCATTAAGGCCAAATGAGTTCATTGACATTGTTGTCACTACAATGAATAACCCAATCTCAACTGTTGCAAAAACTATTGATTAGAAAAAAGATTTTAAAGAAGTGGCTGCAGTTATTTTCAAGAAAGTGCCTGCAGAAAAAATTGAACCTGAAAACAGCATTCTGAAAAATTAGCTTATTTTGATATAAGCTGAATTATTTTACCTAACTGAATTCTCATTGTTTTCTAATCAGTTTATTGTGAATTGCTCTGATTTAATTAAATATTCAGCTGTGTGATGGATGAAAACAGCCTTAAATATTTTTCTTCTACTATAGTGCATATTTTGTCATTATTCTATGAATATTTCCATTAACTTAATGATATATTAACAGTGTAATAAATATTAAAAGCATCATCAGTGACAACAATCACTATGAAATACCACAATTCTCCTGTTTCCTGTTGGTTTATGTGCCAAAAAGAATTTTGAAATCACTAACTTTCATTTCAGTTTACCACTTTGTCTAGCAAAATGTTTATTACAACATGCTCTAGGGATTAGTATTCAACAGGTAGACCACCTACAGTGTGTACAGGGTTGTATAATACCATGAAGTAAGTCAGGAGGTTCTTCTCCTTGATTAGACATGGAGCTTTACTGAGTTCTCACATAGCAGGACTGGGAGGCCTCTCTGTTATTTTACAGCAGAAATTAACTATCAGATAGAGGGGAGTACTGAAAGCTTTAATAAATAGCTTTTTTCAGAAATCTCTAGCAAATGCAAGGGAGCAGCACTGCTGAAAAGCAACAATATGCCTGTAATGTTCTGTTTCATCACATCTTGGCTATTTGTCAAGTGTAAGATGTTTCTCTCTGCACGTGAGGATTCTATAAATAATATACACTTGAATATATTGAATAAAGTGTCAGGATTACTAAGCAATGATTTCTTGATTCCCCATGCATTGTGTTCCCACAGTGTGATTCTGTATTTAACTTCTAGGATTGACTGATATTGCCTTCCACCCTTCAAGAATTCACCAAGCATCATTTTTAAGCATTCTCCTGCTTTTCCTCTTCAAATGCTAGGATGCATTTTGTCCAGATGCATCAGGTTATACATTTATCTGGGAACATTTCTCCCTGTTGTTGTTACTAAGTGCTAATTGTACCTTGAAAATTAACTGCTGCCTTACAGAAAACCAGTGAATTGCTTTATCAAAATGGACACAAACATTACTATCTGATAAAAGCACCTTTTCTCATTCAATTTTCATAAAATTATTAAATCTATCACTTTTCTTATTCTATTATGACCTTTTTATTGGTTTTATTGAACTTAAACTATATTCTCATTTCCTTTGACTCCCAGCTTTATATCATTTTGCTTTGCTTTTTTGCCTTGTGTGTTCCAACTGCTTTCCTGATTCCTATCTCACATATATTTCTTTAAATTTCCTGCCTTCTACCATTTGCTGCCTTTTTTTTTATTTGAGTAATTCATTTTACTGTATTTCAAAAAAAACTATAAAAATCCCAACCCAGTGAGAAGAGGCAATTTAATAAGTTGCTGTGGGCAGACCATAAAATTGTTACTAAGGGAAATAGAATATTCAAGGTGAGAACAGACAGCCAAATATCACTATTTAGCAACAGTGCAGAATTAGACTGGATGGAACAACAAAGAATCTTTCCAATGCAAATCTCTAACTTCACAGAACTACCTTCTCAGTACAAATTAACTTGTTCATGAAAAGTTTCATTCCATTTACTTAAAGAAGGCTGTAGCAATGAGGAGTTCTGCTGAAAAAAATATATAACAGTACTTCGAAAGAAGAGCATGACTGAATCATTAGGGAATAACATTAGATGTTGGTATTCATTGAATTTGAACAATGGCTGTAAAGTTAATTTGGGTGACTATTACTAGAAGTCATCATAAGATATATTATGGTATCTTCTAGAAATAATACCCAAATATTTTGGTTGAATATGCTGCCTGCACACTGGAGCAACATACAACTAAGAGTTTTTGCCCTTGAAGTTTTTGATTTCCAAGCATTTAGGACACAACAGGATGAGAAAACAGCCAGGGTAAGCACAGAAGCATCAGAAGTGATCAGATGCAGAACTGAGCAGAGAAGCAGGTGAAAAAGTCAGACAGAAGTTGTTTGCTTAATCACTAACATGAGAATTAAAGGTGTTAAGGGCAGAATTATCACAGTTAACTGGAAGAATAAATTTTCCCAGTGCAGAAATTAAGTACAGGTCATGTATGGATGCTTCTGAGGCAAAAATGGGTATAAAGCTTTTGAAAACTTAATTCTGAGGGTCTCTGAGGGACAGTCAGTCCACAAACAAGAAGAGTCAGTGCTTTGATGTTTAAGACAAAAAATAACTGATTTTCCTCTATTTACCTCACTGAAAAATAAGGAAAACAGCACTGGGATGTTTGGAGTATCAATGCATGTTTGTAAATAAAGACAACTATATAAAATATTAAATATTAGATACTTCCTAAGAATGATTATGAAAGTATAATAACAAAGTATTATTTTCCTTTGTCATTGTCCATTTCTGTTTCTGATATATACAGAAAGATATAATGTCAATTAGGTCTAACATACAGCATCATGCTGTCAAGTGAAAACTGGAAAATAATTAGCAGCTCTGAATGACATTGTCAGGATAAATTTTTAATTATCTAGTTCATCAGACTGTGAGAACCAAACCAGCTTTTTGAGCCTAATGCATCTTTGAAAAATGCTTTATTGAATCATTTCACTTTCTCCATAATCACTAGGAGAACATTTTCACTGCCTTCTTGTCCCCTTGGCTCATAGTTTCATTATTTATCTGTTAGCTTCCTAAGATAGCTTTTATGTTTTATTCCTCATGAGCTGAAAACTTAACATGCTGTGTCACTGCTATTTAAGGTCACATTCTCCTTGCTTTTAACTCCCATCAGTTTGCTAGGTTATAGTCAAAGTCAACCAGCTTTAGGCACAGAGCCTACACAGATGGCAATGGCACAAAGAGGCAGCACAGCTTGTGAAGACCATTGCTTCCTCTAATAGCAACATGCTCATACACTCTACACACGCAAAGACACTGATGTATAGGCGTGTACATGAGTATAAGCTCACACTAGCCGGAAAAACACCTGCAGGAAGGATATGTGTAGGCATATATATCAGTGAGTTTTCCTCGGAAGTTGGTTTGGAAAGATACGTTCTGCCTACTCTACACCTTTTAACAGTCCCACTGTAATATATTGATGCATTACAGTGGGACTGTACCAGTTGGTTACTTACCATGATACGCTTTCTGCAGAACAGAAAAGTAACATTTGGAGTTCATTCAAATATAGTGTGGCTTAAGGGTGGAACATGCTAAAGAAAAAAGGCAAGATTTTGTCTATTGCAAACTTTCCTATACTACAAAAAGCATAATGACTTTTTGGTCAGGCTTGGGAAAAAAGGAAATAGTCCATGTAGATAATTTAAAACCAGTAAGTGACAAAGTATTAACCCTGGAACTTGAGACCTTTACTCTGATTGCCTGTTCAATTAGAAGTTAATGTTTGGTTTGGGGTTTTGATGTTTCTTTTCAAGGTAGATTGAAACAGAGTATTCTTCATAATGATTTAATGGTTCCATCAATTCTCTACTGTGTTTCCTTTAAATATGGGCTGAAACACAGCTCATACTTATTTTTACTATTTTCTATTAGCTAAAACAGGAAAGAGTAAGGTTTTTTGTAGAGGCAGAGAACCCATGTCATAGTAATTTTCTTGCCTAGTTCTCTGATTCTTCTATTAGAAGGTCCCCTAATTATTACACCCCCAAAGCACCTGCACATAATACAATAAGTCTGGCTGAAACCCAGACAGTGTTCATTCTTTTCAAAAAACTACTGCAAAACATATGGTGTTTTGTCTGAAAAATCAAAGCAGACTCTTCATTTAAATTACAAGGAGCAATATGCACCCAAAACAGCAAAATGCTGAAAGGAAGATAGATACACAGTTTAGTTAGAACCTATCAATGTTTGATATTAAAAGTTAAATCATTCTTAGGCTTTGAACTTGAATGTCAAAGTCTATGACACAAAAAATTTTGTGAGAAGGTAACGAGACTTCTGGCTGTCTGGGTTTACAGTAGTAAATGTACCAGGATCTCAGTCAGAGAGATAAGGAGAGCTGCTTTAATAAATCACTGCCAAACAGCAGCCAATCACCCTGCTTCTCTCCCCTGTATCCTGAAGCTCTCTCATCTCACATAAATGTTATCTTGAGTTAAAACCAGAAAAGAACAAAAAAGCAGGGCTGCTGCTCGGCTGAAACTGCACACACACAAAAGAACAAGCCCAAACCAAAATAAATGCAGAAAAGAAAAGAAAAAGTCCTCTATCAGCTAGAAAGCTTCAGGAAGACATAGCAGCAATATGGCATCTTTCATTTAGTCCTTAAATTAGTCCAGTTAGACTACCAAGATTCAGAGGCAGGTCACTAACATAAAGATGGAGATGGCCCCAGATGGCTTCATTATATAGAAGGAAAAAAAACACAAACCAAAATCCCCTCATTACAAAGAAATTATTTTCCCACTTTCTACATTAATAGATGATGGCAACACTTGAGTTGAGGAGCAGACTAGCAAGTAATGGATGAAATAAAAATATAGCTGCAGACAGAAAAAAACATTTGAAGTCTGTTGCAATGAAGTCCCTGCCAGCTTGGGAAACTTTGTCACCCTCTCATGCTCCAGCCTTCTTGGCTATCTCGTTTCTTACCACCCACTTTGCAAAGCTAAAGTAATTTCTTTGAATGTTCCACATCAGCAGCATTTACCAGGATGTCAAAGATTTCTTTCCAAATTGAATACTGACAACAGCCTTTTGCTGTTTTTTCTGATTCCTGACTATAGTTTCTTTCTCCCAGAGTCCAGCCAGTGCTCATTATACAACTCTACAAGAATGAACCCAATTTTGCCGAGGTCAGTTGAAGAGGTTGCAAGATAAGGTCCTTTCCAGCCCTAACTATTCTATGATTCTGTAAGTGGGAAAAAGACAGAGCTATTGAAAGTGGTACACTGAACAAACGTATGAGACCATACAAGCAAACCTGAAAAGGAATGGCAAGCATCTTCATAAATACAACTGGGTAATAAAAATAGGTTCTTGATTTTACCGAAGCAGCAGAAAGGGAGGGAAAAAAAGGTGACATTTCAAAAAGGAACCATCACTGAGCAATAACCTTACAATCAAAAATGCAGGGGTGACAAACTTAAAAGATGGTGTCACTATGGGAAGGTTTCATAATTAATTACTGAGTAACTAATAGAATCAAGTATCTAACAAGGAGAATCAGAGTTTATTTTGAACTATAGGCTATCCTAGAAATGTGGAACTACAGGAAAGAGTTTGAAATTCTCTTCTTTGGTAAAACAAACAAACAAAACCAACAGATATTTAATAGAATGAAAGTAGCTGGAAAATATGGGGGAAAAAAACCCCAAAACAACCAAATCTGAACCCAAAGAACTTAGCTACTAGAGTGTAGGAAAGCTGGTCAAACCTAAAAGACACTGCAGGAGGTATAATGGAATTCAATACTGCTTCAAAAGAAAAACGCAAGGAGAAAGAAATGGCCAATGTGATTTCAAAGTTCGAAGGTTAAAAAAGTCATTTCTTGTAAAAGGAAACCGGGGAGGAAACCAATTAATAACATGGTTTTAGCCAAGTCTTGCAGGCAAGAGATAATGCCTGAGAAGCAGTATTGTGAAGTAAACCCATCCAAATGGGAATACAGAAAGCTTTTGTAAAAATATCAGAGGAAAAAACTAGCACTAGGATGAAAAACCCATTAAGGAAGGGGGTCTGACTTTAAGTTAGTGGTGACTCAGAAATAACTGAGGCAGTGGCTTTTAAAAAATAATCAATCTTCAGTAAGAAAAAAATTAAAACTCTGGCAAAAGTTTGGCTTTCAAAGCCCTCACTTTCTCAGTGATGATTTAAAAAAAATAATTCTAATATTTTTTCTTAAAATTTACATAAAAATATCCATTGGAACACCTTCATAGAGAAACAACATAATACTAGCTTTCAGAAAATGCAGGAATATATGTTCTTGTCCAACAAATTAGTTTTGACTTTGCCTAAAATAAGTCATTTAACAACACAAAAATGAAAATATACTGGGAAAACAAAAAAAGTTGCACTTGCTTAACTAATGGAACCTGAACATTAAAGTGAAATGGTGTATAAAGATAAAGACTACAACTAGCTACACACTACATATTCAATAATTTATTTTTTTATAAAAAAAATTTGCTGCCATGCATTTTTGTAGAGCCTCTGATATTACATTAATGAGATTTTACTTTGATTAGATTATGAAGCCAGCTGCTTCTTAGGGCTTGCACAAAGTCCTGATGGCTCTGACACACAGACTTTATTACAAACTGGCAGCTAAATATGTATCAGAGAACTTTGAAATTGCAGCACGAAGGAAATCTATCAATATTTTTTCACCACTATAGCGTATTACACTAAAATACTAAAATACCATACTGATAAATATCTTTCAATTTCTGACACAATTCAGCACTGATTTATCTAGATTTAGTATAGTTTTCCTCCTTTATCTCATTTATCTGGTAAAAGTTTTATTCAGCTACTGCAGGTTAAATTGCTTGGTCCACCCCACTTCCACCTGATTCATCTTGCAAGCTATGTCTGGATTTCCAAGATCTGGGGATGAATGGAAATTAATGGAATGCTTTTTATAATCAAGAGCATCTCAAAAGGTTCTGGAGTGACGATTTGGCTGCACGTAGCAGCTGGCAAGAGCTGAAGCACAAAGCTTAGGGAGCCACGCCACCTCTGCTGAACTCTTAGGTTCCTCTCAGCTGCTAGCAGCATTGCAGTGACACTTAGGTCTCTCTCTTCACCTGGCCAACATCCTCTGCAGAAAAGGGCTGATCATATTCCTCTAAAAGGAGTCATAGCACCCATGCCAAAATCAGACACAACAGAAATACTTGCTTTATTTTTTTTTTTTTTAATCAACAGCCTATAAAGTAGTTTCAGAGTATCCCAGTTGAGTTGTGTGAGGATGTTGCACTGTCTTATTTTGCTGGCATATTAACCAGAGCTTAAGGGCAGCCACGTAGGCATGCACACTGTAATTGTCATGGTACCTATAGTCCTCAGTACGGCAGTCTCCTCTGTATCCTTCTGATATATTTTACACACAGTTTCAGCAGTCTCTTTAGAAGAACTTCAGGTGTTAGGAGATGTGTGATAATTTTCCTTTGGGATATAATTAGTAACATGGTTCTACATGATGAAGTCACTTTTCTGCTGTGTCTCTGGAAGCTTCCTGCTCTGGGTTCACCCCAGCCAACAGGTCACTTTCTGATTGTCTTTTTAACATATCCTCCTTTTGAAGAACTGCTTAAGAAAGTACTAAATCATTTCAAATAAGTACTCTCTGGCCAACTGCAAAGAAAATTTAGACTGTGCTAACAATCCTTTTTGGGAAGTTTTTAATGGCAAATACAGTAATGCATGTAGGGATTGTACTGGAGATTCACAAGAAAGCAGGCATCATGGGGGGCCCAGTGTAGGAGCTATTCCATCTGTTTCACTGGGGCCAAGTATTAAAATGCATATAAAAAAATGTTAGGCTGATTAAATATATTACAGACCCACAATATTCTCATGACACTGTTCTAGCAAAAATACATACACATATTCTTAAATCATAGGGGTTCAGCATATTGGTGTTTATTGTCCTATCAGAAATAGAAGAAGACAGGGAAGAAGAATAAGATTCATGTCTAACTGAGCTTCCGTAAAGAGCAAAGGCTTTCCATGACATATACATTAATCCACAAATTTCTCCTGAGGGAGTTCTCCAGGGTCAAAAGAAAAGAGAAAGTAATTTGCTAAATCTACATCTTAAGCATTCATCTCTTTAATTTAATCACATACCTGACAACACGTTAGGCATAAACTCTGCATTATGGCAGACTTTTGCAAACAATATTTTGGAAAATACATTCAAAGATAAAATAGACAATTAACTCAGAAGATTCAGGTGTTTTAAGATCATTTAGGTGTATTTCTGTTTGCCTAAAAGATGAATAGTAAATATGTATGAATTTAACATTGTTCTCGAAAACATGGTTTTATTTACAGTTCTGTGACCTTCATAGTGCAAGCCATCCTGAAATTATCAGATTGCTTACAGTCCCAATTTTTAATCATAGAATAGAATCATAGAATAGTTAGGGTTGGAAAGGACCTTAAGATCATCTAGTTCCCATCCCCCCGCCACGGGCAGGGACACCTCACACTAAACCATGTCACCCAAGGCTCTGCCCAACCTGGCCTTGAACATCGCCAGGGATAGAGTATTCACAACTTCCCTGGGCAACGCATTCCAGTGCTTAACCACCCTTACCGTAAAGAATTTCTTCCTTATATCCAATCTAAACTTCCCCTGTTTAAGTTTGAACCCATTACCCCTTGTCTCATCACTACAGTCCCTAATGAAGAGTCCCTCCTTAGCATCCTTATAGGCTCCCTTCAGATACTGGAAGGCTGCTATGAGGTCTCCACGCAGCCTTCTCTTCTCCAGGCTGAACAGCCCCAACTTGCTCAGCCTGT
>JANHGB010023597.1:2828-41591 GCA_026283785.1 Coracopsis vasa
AGGCTGGGTATCAGTCAGCGGGTGGTGAGCAGTTGTATTCTCTTCCCTTGTTATTTCCCTTATCATTATTATTATTGATGATAGCAGTAGTGGTTTTGTGTTATACCTTAGTTACTGGACTTTTCTTATCTCAACCCGTAAGAGTTACATTCTTTCGATTCTCCTCCCCATCCCTCCAGGAGCAGGGGGGAGGAAGGGAGGGAAGTGAGTGAGCGGCTGCGTGGCTGAGTTGCTGACTGGGCTTAAACCACGACAGTAGTCAATATCAACTAATAGATCTTGTCAACATTTTCCACCATGCTTTATTATAATTTATTCAAGATATATAAAAGTAACTGCTTTGTTCTATTTAGTTCCTCATTTATATATGATGTTGTATTTTTTTAAGATTCTGAAGAACATAAAAATCAGTCAGGTGAAGTCCCCAGTGACTGGAAAAAAAGAAACATCATACCTATTTTTAAAAAACATAAAAAGAAGGTCTCTGGGAACTACTGACCAATCAGACTCACCTCTTGTCCAGTAAAATAGCGGAAGCAATGTCAAGGCATATGGATGACAGCCAACATGGCTTCACAAAGCGCAAATTCTGCCTGACTAATCTGGTGGCCTTCTACAATTGAGTGACTGCATTGATGCGTAAAGAAAGCAACTGATCTACAACACCTACCTTGTATTTTGTAAGGTTTTTTACACAGTCCAACACAACATTGCTAAACTGGAGAGGTATGGGTTTGATGGATGGGCTATTTGATGGATAAAAAATTGGCTGGATGGATGCATCCAAAGAGTTGTAGTCAATGGCTTAATGTCCAAATAGAGGTCTGTAACAAGTGATGCTCCTCAGGGGTCCATATTTGGACCATTACTGTTCAATATCTTCATTAAAGACATAGGCAGTAAGATTGAGTGCTCTCTCAGCAAGTTTGTGGATGACATGAAGCTGAGTGGTATAGCTGATATGTTTGAGGGAACAGATGCCATCCAGAGGGACCCTGACAGGCTCGAGGAATGGGCCCAGGTGAACCTCAAGTTCAACAAGACCACGTACAAAGTCCTGCACCTGGATCAGGGCAGGCTGATGTACAGGCTGGGTGATGAATGTATTGAGAGCAGCCTTACAGAGAAGAACTGGGGATATTGGCGATATTGGTAGGGATATTTGGGATATTGGTAGATATTCACTGATAGATGAAATATTAGTTATGAGCCAGGAATGTATGCCTGAAGCATAGAAGACAATTGTATTCTGGGCTGCATTGAAAGAATGGTCAACAGGTTGAAAGAGGCGATTTTCCCCCTCTATTCAGCTCTTGTGAGACCCATCTGGAGTACTGCCTCTAGTTCTGTGGTCCCCAGCACAAGAAAGATATGGACCTGTTATTGTAAATCCAAGGGAGGACCATGAAAATGAGCTGATTGCTGAAACACCTATCCTATGAAGAAAGTCTGAAAAAGTTGGGCTTGTTCAGACTAGAAAAGAGAAGGCTCTGGAAAGACCTTATTGTGGTCTTTAATATATAAAAGGGACTTGTAAGATGGAGAGAGGTGTTTTTACCAGGGCCTGTCATTGACAGGAAAAGGGGTAATGTTTTTAAGATAAAGTAGGGCACATTAAGATTAGAGATAAGGAAGACATCTTTTCACAATGAAGGTGGTGAGACACAGAACAGGTCACCCAGAGAAGCTGTGAATACCCCATCCCTGGCAGTGTTCAAGGTCAGGTTGGACGGGCTTTAGGCAACCTGGTCTAGTGGAAGATTTTCTTGCCTATGGCAGGTGTGGAGGTGGGGAGGGAACTATATGATCTTTAAAGGTCGCTTCCAACCCAAACCTTTATTTGGTAGATTCTATGAATTTATCAAATCTCATGTGAATCTTCATGCTATATTTTGTGCAGGGTTTTCTTCAGGGTTCTGTTTTCAGTGTTGCACTGAACAATCAAAAAATGAACTTAAACCTATGCTTTTACACATTCTCTTAAAATTATTATTTTTTATAGGTATCTTTTTCTTATTAATATTCTTTTTAATGTAACTGTAACCAGTTGCTTTTAGTAAAGACACCTTTAAAGTACTCATGAAACCAATGCATCTTAAATTCATGCACACATGCATTTGCACACATGTATCATTCACACAGAAAGTAAGCACAAAATAAGCTTGTGCTTTCTAGCCAATCTGAGAAAAGGATAATATAGACAGGAAATATTTTATGGACCAGATGCTGTGAAATAAAATATAATAGGTCACAACAGGCAAAATCAGTCTGTTGAAGTGCTGTATCAGCTTGGAGCTTCTCTCATCTACCAGTGATTCAACCAATACCCAGGAAAAAGGGCTTCATATCAATAGACTGGCTGTGCATGGCTAGTCCTGACAATGAAGCCCACTCTAAGAATGGCAGGTCTCCAGTAGCAAGTAGAAATGGAACCCTCGTTTCCTACCTATAAAGGCTTCCTACTGAATTAATGATGAAGAAAATACACTGAACTCTGACTGCAAGTCTGCCTGTTATTAGGCAGCTTCCCTTAAGGACTATTTTAATTTTGCTCAAACTTACCAATGACAGCTTTAAAATACACAAAAGTGTTTAACTGTGGTACACATGACTTAGTTTGAAGGATTAATACAATAGAGAATTGCTAATATGTATTCTTCCAGAGTACAGTCATTGCGTGCTGAAGAGCTTATTTTATTTATGAAAAACATCAACTGCCTTTGCAAATGCTTTCATTTCCATCTACATTACTCTTTCTCCTGCTATTTTGTGAAAATTCATTAAAACAGAATCCTAGAAGGCAATTAATCAGCACATAATGCAAACACTGGTTTTCTGAGGTGAAACTTAGCAAGCTCATGGAATTTCGTAGAAAATCCATAGTTGTTCCTTTTTTTTCTTCTTTTCCCAATCCCCCAATTTTCAGATACTGTCATGTGACTCATGTAGATTTGGTAAAACCAAATGATTGCCTAGCAAATTATACTGGGTACACTGCAATACATTTGAAAATGTTGCAAGCAGTATTCTGCAATATTTTCCAGTCCAGCTGTATCAGTTACAGTTCAATTCTTACCACCACCTCTCACTTGTATGAATTTTGGATTCAGACATAATAACTGTAAACTATTCCACTGTTTGCAATAAGAATTTTCCTGCTTTCTGTATTGTCTTAAAGTGTACTAGTAGGATTGGATATTAAAAACCTTAAGCAAAAAAGTTTATGGTTAGGTAAAGTAAGCCTTAACTAGTAGTCTGATATTCCAAAGTGTTTCTTTACTGAACAATTCCAAATGAAAAGCAGGTCATATTTTTAGCTGAGCTAAAATGATTTTCAATACATATCTTGAAGAGTGAATACAAGATAAAGATCATATGCAGTCTAGCAGCTCCACAGTCCATGATCTTAAATCTCTATTGAGAGTACCATTGTGTGGAACACTTGACACATCTTTTGCCTCTCTATAATGATAATACTGAATAGGAAAATTTTATAATACTAGTGGTAGAAAGCCTAGTGATGTTTCAGAGTCTTCATTATGTGAGAGAAGAAATGGGATGAAGCTACAGCATCTTTTTCTCAGTTTAATATTAAGACAAAAGTCTAGGAAAACTTCCAGCAGCTGCTGTGCAAAGGAAGAACACGTGCTGAAAAGAAGTTTTGGAAAAGAGTATCCCTGTCTCTTCAGAGCAAAAAATTTAAACCACAAGTATTGCCAAATTGAGTGCTTTACTTTTATCACAAAAATTATAAAAATAGATGTTAGCAGACATCAACTAAATAACACTGAATATTCATTATGCCCATTTTTTTTTTTATCACTGGACTTTAACAAAGTCCAGATACTCAAGCAAGTAAAAAGATACTTTTCTATTAAAAATGACCCTGAAGGATCCTCATAAACAAGTACAGGTGATATATTTCAACACTGCTAGATGAAGAAATTAAATGAGGCATATTTAAATTGTTTTACTGAAACAGTTTCTGGCTTTTGTTTTCTCTTTCTTCTTTCCCTTTTTTTTTTTAGCTTCATCTCAGTTTCTATTTTCTCATAAGCTAAAAGAAAACAGACATCAAGCTGAATAGCACACAATTATGTTTTTTTTTCTTTAAGGTTAAGAGACAGAGGTCTTTTTGTGCAGTGCCAGTCACAGCAATTGCCGGTATGGGATAGATCCTCTCTCTCTCTCTCTTTCCTGCCTCCTGATTAATAACCTATTCCTGGCCTGTGGTGGCACACATATCTGTGGTGGCATGCGTACACTCCATTACTGTCTGAGATATCAAAAGTTTACTTAACTTGAGACGTGGTTATTTCAAAAAGAATGTGGACTGTGGTAACACACACACATGAAATTGCATACATTGCAGGAATGTTTCCAGTTATGTGACAGAGGGTGTGCATCTTTCAAAAGAAGGGAGAAATACATAAAGGAGTGGCAGCTCCAAAGGAAAAAAAGAAACATAAATGTAAAAAGCAAATACTTTCAATGAGAAGAAAATAAACATAACTTACAGTTGACCCTGGCTAGGTTTAATTTATGGAGTGAAAATGGGACACACTCAAGCTATCTTATACAACCGTAACAGTGAAAACCATACACACATTTAGGAACTCAATAAGAGCACTATTTACTAGACAGGTATTTTCATAACTATACTACGTGCATATCTTATTTCAGTTTAACATTACTATAGCTACAATCAAGCAATATCAGTTCTGAAAATATACACACACTGAATCATGATGTGCAGTGTCCAGAATACAAATAGAAGCTTGTGAAATTATTTTGAAAACACTTCTTCAAAGTAAACTTGATACAGTGGGTAGTATTAGAGATATTGTTTTTTTTCAATCAGTAAACACCACAGCCTTAGTACCTAACACCTCATCAATATTATTATATAATACTGTTACATATGCAAAATGACAGAAGAATATTTAAACTAAACCAGAATGGAGATGGAAAATTGCACAGAATGAAATAATATGGAAATAATATTGCCTATTTGTTCATTTTATAAGAAGTATGGAATTATATAAAGCAGTTCTGCTATTCAGAAGAGTCTCATGAAAGAGAATTCAAAATTGTCTTATGGACCTGATGAGCTCTAGATTTCCTGATGAAAAGCTTCATCTCTTAAAAAGAGATCTGCTTTCCCCTCACACCATTCTGAAGAATTTCTAAAAATCTAATTAAAAATGCAGATTTTTATGAAATAAAAAGATGACAGGATCAAATTTCTAAAAGAAAAATTCTGTTTCTAAATGTGCTTAGGAAAAATAACCGCTCATCTGAAACATTACTACTTAAAATATTGCAGCCCCATAGGAGCAAATAATTATTTTGTAAGTTCCATGGGGTGCTACAAAAACCCAGATGGCATTAAGTTTTACATCCTTGCAATTCATTTTGCATTATACATTTTACCACAATATGCTTTGGTAATACCAAATAAATCTAAAAAAACTAGTTACTGACATTCCTTGAAGAAAATTAAACTGGGTCGCCACAGGGTTGTTCAGGAAAAGCATGAAGAAACATCTTTCTTAAAGAAACCAACCAAACAAGGAAGTCATCATTGAGTATACAAAAGGTCAGCTTAATGTGTTGAACTCAAGGGAACAGCTTGAAAGGAATCAAGAAAATTTGGAATTCTTTGATCTCAGTGAGAGCTGCAAATTCTTGGTGGATAAGACTCCTAATGAAGAATGTTCCAGACAATATGTAATGTTCTGACCATTAGCAAATACACATATTTGAATTCTCACAGATAGAAATATTTCTTTATAATGTAACAAAGCATATTCACTATGTGGTGTTTCTCATGTATTAAACATGGCAGCGTAATGATTTGTGCAGTGTTATTTCTGTAAAATTATGAGCTGCACATTCTCACTGAACCAGTCCATGTCCTCTTCAAACTTTGAAAATGTATGCCAACAGCTGTTTTATTGAGAAACTCTGAAAGATCTTTTTCCTTTTCTCTACAAAACCAGATACTTCTCATTATTAAAGCAAACTCTTAAAACACAGCTAGAAGTTACTGTGGCAATATACTCTCCTGACTTAGTATCTCTGGGTGACTTTTAGAGGCAGTGTGATGAGAAATCTTGTACAGCTTGTGGACTTGGTACATGTTTAATGCAGCCTGAAAATTTAAGCCATTTGATTGGGACTTACTTTGCCATGTTGTATCATACCAGCTTTAATTCTGTCTAGATAAACTTAATTCTACAAATCAATGTTCACAGATGCAAAGAATGGGAGCTAGATCTGAGACTTGTAATTTTATGCAAAATATTCATTTAAATTCAGTATAGCATCCTACCTACCTATGTCAATTTATTTCCCAGTATTGTAAACAATAATTATTTCTTGTCTAAAAAATGTATTTATTTCAAATTTAATTTTGAGCCGATAGAACATTTATTAATGAAGAAAAGCTAGAAAGAGAGGATGACAATGAACCTCTGGCTCTTAGAAATTAAACCAGTGTTTCTGAAAGATGAAGTGTACAGCACTAAAAATATAAGTTGATACTTAAAAACCATGAAGGTAAAAGTTATATTTTAAATACATTTACAGAAAGTAAAAGCAAATCATTATTATTATGTAAATACAAAAAAATCCATATATAGTTTAATAAGTACATTGATCTTCAAAACGCTACCTGCAAACTTGCTTGCTGAAACATTACTGTATGACTATCTTTCGCATCATGACAAGGCAAACTTCCCAACTTCTTTGATATCAGTTTAACTTCACTCTAATTCTGTTTGAAGCTAAATGTTGATTCATGTTTTTTTCAAAGCTGACTCTTTTTAAAGATATCTACCCTTCAGGAACCTACTGACATATCTGGCAGAGTCACATGAATGCAGACAGAATTCTCACTGAGCAGGCAGTTTTAGATGGAAAAAGTCAGCATGGTTAAATATTTGCAAGATCACTGGTAAGATGCTTTCTGCCCTTAATATAAATATGTCCCCATCAAAAAATCAGGATTCTTACAGGAGTAAACTAACCGCTTGACTCACTAAGCTTATAAGGTCTGAATTTAACAGCATTGTCAGTTTAAAGTTTCACTCACAGTATGATCAACTTTATTAATCATCATGTTAGCTCATTAGAATTAATAGATAAGGTCTTATTTGTCACAAGTTTTTGAGTTGCTCATTCCTTTGTTAAAACCACTGCTACCATGAAAATTGACTTTTGGTCAATATTGGTTTTAACACACTTATGCCTAAAGAATTTACAACAAAGTAACATGATTTTTATACATAATGCCCAAGTTATTCTGAAAATCAGAATCTTGCCCACTGCAAGAGATACCTGAGATATTCTAACTACTCGAGAAGTCATAACCAAAGATGTCTATTGTAATATTAATCTCTAGACAAGCACACAAAGATCATAGTCAAATTTTCATTAACTTATTTACTGTATTAAGTAGGTTGGGAGAATATAAATGGGAATTCAACACCATCAATGATCAAAGCTGTTTAATTTTAATAAATTCCATTTTGTCCTCAAAAACTGTGTGCCAATTTCCTCATATCATTTTGGCTTAGTTAAGATGAAGAAGGTACCATCCAGTACAGGGGTTTGAGCCATCACGATCTACAAAACCTAAGTTTAGAGCTCTGTGTTGAATTAGGTATCCGAGATCATGCTGCAGTCAAGAGATCTAGTCAATACAGTTGGAGTGGTGCCCTAAATTAATATGACAAGACTCTATACAGAGCTCCAGAATAGTGTAAGATTTGCATATATCTTTAGCCGTATTGCTCAGCTGTGTATATCAGAGATACCCTAGGACGTGAAATGGCACAAGGTAGCTACATGTGGGTAATCTAATAAAGTTCAATTGAGTTCAAATAGCAATTCAGCTTCTCAGATGTCAGTGTCTGCTTTACTGTGAGCTAAATATCTCAACTATTAAAGAATATCACAGAATTACAGAATTGTTAAGGTTGGAAGATGCCTCCTGAAATTATCTAGTCAAATACTCTTGCTTAAGCAGAGGGATCTAGCACAGCTTGCACAGGATCATGTCCAGGTTAATTTTGAATACCTCCACAGATGGAAATTCCACAGCCTGTTGGGGCCGTATATTCTAGTGTTTGATCACCCTCACAGTAGAATTATTTTTGTTACATTTAGATGGAATATTCTGCATTTTCAGTTGTGACCACTGCCTCTTGTCCTGTTATTGGGCTCTACAGATAAAAGCCTGCTGCCTCGTTTTCATTCCTCCCATCAGGTATCTGTAAGCATTAATAAGATTCCCCTTAGCCATTTGTTCTCCAAGCTGAATAGTCTCACTTCTTTGCATTTGAATGTCAGTCCCTTAACGATCTTTATAAAGTTTCACTGGACTCACTCCAGCAAGCCCATATATTTCTTGTACTGAAGAGTCCAGAATTGAACACAGCCCTAGAGATGTATCTTACCAGGGCTAAGTAGAGGGGAAGGTTAACTTTCCTTGACTTTCTGGGAATGCTCTTCAAAATGCATCCTTGTATGCTGTTGGCCTTCTTTGCTGCAAGGTACACTGACAACTTAAGGCCAGCTTGTTGTTTACCAGGACTCCAATGTCCATCTCTGTAGAGCTCCATTCCATCTGGTCTTGTATGGATGCTTAGGACTCCCCAGGTGCAGGACTTTGCATTTCCCCTTGTTGAAATTCATGAGATTCCCCTAAGCCCAGTTCTTCAGCCTGTTGAGATCCCTCTAAGTGGCAGCGTAACTTTTACTGTATCGGCACTTTCTCACTATTTTGTACTGTATGTGAAGTTACTGAGGGTTCACTCTGTCCCGTTGTCCAGGTCATTAATGAAGATGTTAAACAGTATTGGCCCCAGTATCAATCCCTGGAGTACACTACTTGTTACTTGCCTCCAACTGGACTTCATACTGCTTCTCATAATCTTCTGGACCCAGCTGCTAAGACAGTTTTCAGTCTACATCATTGTCTATTTATCTTACCTGTGATTTGTTGTCCTCTCTATAAGGATGTTATTGGAGACAAGGTCAAAGGCTTTACTAAAATCAATGTCAAGGCTGCTTGCCTATTGTCCACCAAGTTAATCACCTCATTGTAGAACACTGGTTAAACCTGACTTCCCCTTCGTAAATCCATGCTGACTACTCCCAGTCATCTTCATGTTTTATATAGGTTTAGATATGGTATGAAGAATTAGTTGTTTCATCACCTTCTGAGGAACTGAGGTAAAGAGGACTAACCTGTAGCTCCTCAGATTGTCCTTTTTACCCTCTTGAAGAATATTTCACACTCAGACACCTGATCTTAGATGTCTTAACCTGGGTCTGAATTCCACCACAGATGTTGAAAAAAAAAAAGGGGGGGCAGGAAAATTTAGCAAAGTATACAGGGAATTAATCTGGTTATATACACCCAAACCAGTATAACCTCTGTATTTCATTAAATAGGATTTTATTACAGGGCATGTTTTATATTTAGTTGATATTCTGGCATGAAAGCTATGACACAGAAATTGTTACCATACCCTTTTGCTGTATAACGCCATATAACCTGTTCCCAAATCCATGTAAAAAATTGTTTGAGAATTAGAGAAACTCTAATCAGACTAATATACAGTGAAGTCCATAGGAACTTTTCAGGTTCATGGTTTTGGATCACCTACCTAATAAAGTCTTTATCCCTCTTACATCAGTACTGCCATCCCTAAGATGCAATGACTGCAAAAATTTTTGAAAAGAATTATTAAAAATTTAAATAAAAAAACAGACTCTAGGATCCTTCATTTAGTCTCTCAATTGAATCTTTGTATTACTGCATGTTTATATGTAAACCACATTTTTTTAGTAAATGTAGAAGCAGATTTTTCTTTTTTATCCCTTTTTTAAAAAAATTAACATTACTTATTTGATGTTTTTATTCCAGCGTCTTGACTTTAACAAACCACAAAATGTCACAGCATTCCTCACAAAATGAACAGAGCAGAAGCAAAGATACCCTGGCACTCTTGAGAAATTACATTTGTCCCTGGTATTGGTACAACTTGGAGATCACATCTTCATGGGATCTGAAGCACGTGATTGGTGCCCTTGGGTTTTATGGTTACTTATGTCTGCAAAGACTATTATCTGTCAAGTAACACTGCAGTTTAAACTACTCTGTTTCAATAAAAGTTGCAACCTTGGTTTTTAAACCAATTGTTAGCATGCTGCATATTCTGCCTGCACCTTCCACAGTGGGAAACACATTGTGCTGAGTATTTACATGGAGCTTTAGTGTTCCTTCCATAGCATAAACTGTGCAGCCATTAATGAATTACATGACCTCCTTAAATGAGCTAGGCCAAATTTCACACACAACCAAAACTTTCATTGGTTCTAATCTTTGTAGATTCAATAGGAGCTGAGCCCTGACTTTGTATCTGAAGGCAGAATGTGACCCACTGCATCCATTAACTGGCCTTAGTCTGTATAGCTCTTTTTCAAGTTGGAGCAGGAAAGACACAGATTAATGGATGGAGAAAGACTGAAAAAAAAAGGGCTCTCAAAGGAAGAGCAGAGAGACTGAACAATACAATGGCTTGAAAAAACATGCAGAAAATTGCTCAGATATTTAAGAGTTTAGTAAAGCACTTCTCATTGTCAACATTTTGAAATAAAAAGATTATGCTTTAATTTTTTTTACTATTAGAAATTATTATTAAAATTATCTTTCTTATATTTTAACCTAGGGGAAAATGGTAATGAGGTTAGGGATTTTCTTTATTCTTTGTCAAAATATAAGGTTTTGTCTTGCTATATTAAATTTGGGTTCTATTTATTCAAAGCAAAATACCAGCATGTGCTGCTGTTATTAAACTTCATTATAAGGATTCAAAATGAAAATTCAAATATGAGTTTAACTGTTTCACATAAAATAAAAATATTTTTAACATAAGGTTTTGACAAAAAATTGGTAGCTTAATAGATCCAGGTTTCTAACAGAAGTGAGTCTGAGTTATATTCAGTACAATCTGGGATAGCTTAGAGAAGTTTCTTGCAAGGAGATTGCTCTAATAAAACATTAAAAGAATAACAGCACGTTTTGTGCACTTTACTCTTCTGAAACACTTTGCACTGTAAAAAGAAAAAAGCTGGTTACAATCATGAACCCAGCTTGAAAATCCTGGAGGTGTTTGAGAGGCACATTCAGATGCCCTGCTTTAAACTTCAGATGTACATTTTGATTAAAGGACTAAAGTTAGATGTTTTGTATGCCTCCTGGGTCACCAGAGAGACACGTATCTGTGGCAAAATGCTTCAAAAACTTACCTCTCATCCTTTCTTGTTAGCATGTGCTACCAAGTCATGTACTAAAGAAAATCTATAATTTCACTTTTGCATGAGTATCTCACCAGCCTTCCTGAAGAAAGGTGATATATTGGTACTATATTGTTAAAAATCACATAGTCAAAACTTTTCTTGGGTGGAGCCCTTAAACCAGTAAAGCTTGGAGCAATAAAATAAGGTGTGTATTCATATTCACAGTGAATTGTTTTGAAGCCCTGATTTAAGAAACTAGTCCCTGCCCATCCACTGGATGCCAAAAAGGTAAAACGCAGACCCCAGCCAAGTGGGAACTCAGTAGAAATCACAAAATTTGGGTTTGTGTCTTAAGTTCCCCTCTCTCAGGATTCATTGTCTTCCATCCTTTTTGAGAGGCAGGAGTTTAAGACTGCATTTTCTCAGAAAAAGGAACTGGAAGCATTGAGGCCCAGCTTTGCTTCAACATCCACCATTGCACTAGGAGAGCGCTCACTCAGGAGACAGGTGAACCTGCAATGGAGTCTCAATGACCTTACAGATGTTATTAGTTGGCAAATCCCACACGACTTGTTTTGCCATCTGCGTTACAGTGCACTTCAGTTAATGCAGAATGAAATAAATTCCTGGAAGTTGCATCCTCCCCAAGCGAGCTGCTACATTTCAGCAGTATAACAGCTAACAGGAAAACAAGACAGTCCTGGCCCATCTGACAGCCGATCATGAATATTCTGTGGCTGAGATGCAGTGCTTCAGGAAGTATACACCTCAACTGAATATCTACAGGAGCTGTACACCAGGCACGGATAGTCTCAGTTAAAAAGGGTATTAGAGATGGGATTGCATTGAGTTATCACAGATTCTAAAAAGGTTGCTTAGATCATTAATGCTCCCTCAATAGCCACAAAGACCTGTTCTCCATAATAGGAAGTACACAACATAAAAAAAAAAAAAATTACTTTGCCAAATTATTGCAGAATGGATGTCCAGTCACTATTCTTGAGAAACAAGAATTGTCTGATAGAAATTTCTGACAAATATCATACCATATCGTATCACAATCATATTCAAATCTATTTTGTATCCTTACAAACAAAACATGTGTCATACACCATTATATTTAGACTTTCACCAACATCTGGATTTTAAAGAAATAAAGTTACATTACAACCTTATGACCTAGCAAAAATAAAGCAACACCAATTTAAATGTTTCTGATGATTTTGCTCAGGAGAGGAAAAAAAAAGAAGAATCGTTTAAAAGCTTGTTATATAATGCATGTGGCTCAAGGTTTACATTTTCTGGTTTCAAACACAAACATATATTTTCAAAGAAACATTTATATATTAGAATATAATCAATAGAATTACTGCCTTCAGTTTGTTTTCTCACAAAATATGAGTCTCTTTTCAAGTTGATGGATAAATTTGCTCATCTCTTTGCTTATTTTCAGGCAAAGATAAATAAGTCTTTTTCACTCAATCTGCTGAGATAACTTGTGCCCATGCCAAAAGGTGATCTGTTCTAATCAACTTTGTGAAGTCTGATGGAATTACACTGAACATATTTCATACCTGACACAACTACAGAATGATACAGTTCAGGACAAACATTGGTGACCTGAATAATACATGACAGACAGATGACCGGGTGAGAAAAGTAATTTTTCACCTACACCACTTGAGTTTCTTTATTAAAGGCTGAGACATATTTGATGGAAAAAAGGCTGCTTTGCCAGCTAAAAGCCGGTGTGTTTTATTAATAGCTCAGTCAGTATTCCCTTGCCATTTTACTACTTGAAACATTATTTTGACAATAAAATACTACATGCATCTAGTTTGCATGAAAAGTACCATGAAAAATACCACCAACATTACTAAGGTAAAAGGAAACATTTAAGAGATATAAAGTTGTTAATTGTTTAACTGTTAATTCTTAATAGCTGTACATAGTTTAAATATAGTGTAAAAATTCACATAAAGTAGAAAGCTATTCTGGAAATAAAACAACTACGTAATCACAAGAGAATTAACAAATATTTGTAAATTAGTAGAAATTATCTTTCCCATGAGCAAGTACATACAATACATTTAAGAATAAATGTACTTTTCATAAAATGCAAATAAATTTGGCCTTAAAAATAAGATATTGGTTTATGTGACTTGACTTACATAGCATTTTGACAAAGAAGGTTAAGTGTAGGACAAATAGTAATATCTTAGAAGTTGGCCTGTGAAAAAGTGGACTGCCTCAAGTATTTCTGTGTCTGACACCACACTAAGTTTTACTTTTGGCTGTGTTTTTCCTTTGCTGACAGCAGCCGGGACAAATAGTATTCTACAAATTCATAGTGTATGACAGCAGTGATTCCAAAGGATAGAGACAGGGCACATGCTCATACTGTCCTAATGATACTTGTTCCATCAATTTAATAAAAGGGGCCCTTCCACCCACCACTGCTATCATAAACTCTCAATAATCTCTTTTCTATGCTTATAGAAACTTAAAACTTGAAATGAAATCTCAGAAACTTCTTGTGATACTGTTCTACTTGCTATAAAAGAAAAACATACCAGATATATTTAAACTACATTTCTCCAGTTATTGCTTTTATGGCAGCCTTTTGAAGCTAATTGAATGCACATGTCATACTGAAAATAGTCTAAAAGCTGCTATAAGTTTAAACGTGAGTACAAAAACCAACCATGGACCAGACATGGATAACAAATATTGCTATATAATTAATCACAAATATTTCTCTTGAAAGGATAAGAACTTGTTCCTTGATACAGGAATATACACAAAAAGTTGACCTAAGAGAAATGAAACTAATTTGAAATATGCAGTGTATGATATTGGCCAAGTTTTGCAAACATTAGAAGCATTACATATTTATACAACGTTTATATGCATCTTTACAGGTGTAATGCTTAATCAATTTTACAATAAATTAAACTCAACTGCAATCATAAATTGTCCTAGATCTGCAAATAGCTTTAAAATTCTCTGGTTTGCTACATATAAATATATAACACAAACCATTTTTCACTTGGGAAGATTAGCTTTTTAGGTTCTACTAAGTCTTGACTTTTCAGACAGGAGTGGAACAGCCACAGAGAAATGGCTACCTGTCACATGTACATGGAGCCTTTTTCTTAACCTAACTACAACAAAGATTTCTTCATGTGAGTAAGCTTTGATATTTCTGATGAAGCCCACAGACTCTCCTTACCTGGATCAGTTTAGCTGATCCAGAAGGAGGGGTCGTATTAAGCATAATCTACATTTCTCAATAGAGAATTACTTGACAAAAATTGCACAGATATACTTCTCCAGATTAAGTGTTTAAACAGCTGTTTGTGGTACTATTTAAAAAGCCGAAAAGATCATGATCAATAATGTTATACAAAGACATCTTCAAGCTAATATTCAGAATAATACTTTAGACTGCAAACTCTTGTTGAGAGGAGGTGGACTGCAAAGCCAAATGCTGAGAGATTTCACATCAAGAATAGCGACTCGGAAACCAGTGAAAAAAACTTTGGTAGGGGTTTTCAGGCTAATGCAGAACATGATATCTAAGAGGCATACATAGTGCACAGAACCCAGTGGTTTTATAGATGGAAACTGGAGCCTAAATCTCCTGCATCCCATCGTTATTCAACTAAGACACCACGCACATGTACACACATATTTTTAAATAAGAGGAGATTGTTGGAAAACCTTTTTTCATCACAATAACGCAATCAAGTTAAAACCTTAAATTCATTCAAAAAATTCTAATTCTGTATGTGCTCCAGTCACTGCTTTAGCTGAACAGAGTAAGGAGCAATTTTAGAAGATGTGCAGCTTTGACAGTTCTTATCATAGCAGCCATGTCATTATGAATCACTTTCATTCTGAACTGAACAAAGATTTTTCATCTTACAGAAGTTTCCAGCATATTAATATTTTATTTGTGAAGATTAGACCTGTTTGCTTCTCCACAAAATACAGATTTCTTCTCAATTTGAACTTTTTTTTGCCAGAATGGTGCAAAATGGTATGTTTAATTTATGACTTTCCATAACAGCAAACCTAAGGTTCATTATTTGAGCTTTAGTGAGTGTAATGCATCTGCTAGAAGCTGTTGGCAACAGCAGTGACTAAGATGAAATGTCTAAGAGTTCCTCCAGGAATCAAAGATGGCTTCATGCCCTCGTGTTCAAACATGAGTTCTGTTGTTTTCAATTTGGCGTATACGGGTCCCTGTTTAGCAATTGCAAAAATGCCTGAAACCAGGAAGTCACAATGAATGCTCTTTCCAATTTTCATTAAGCATGTTGCTATGATATTCTAAACATGATCTTTAATCTGTAAATAATTCTCTGTGTTACAAGCATTTGCTGCAAGGCTATACCTATGCTATCATATTTCTGTTGTATAATACCAATATTACCAGCATATTACCACACAGGATATAGTCCCCAGTTGCCAGATAGGAACACAGTCCCAACCTCCTGTTCACAGGATGAGTTTCAGCTCAACACCTGTAAAGTTTTGTTTATGACAAATCTTTATTTATGTTACTGCAGATCCAGTTCTTTTGACATTGTATCAGAAATAAGAATAACATTCTATTAATAAAAACCATCAAGTCATAGTAATTAAAACTCTCTATCTGGAAATGGGAAAGAAAGAAAACAAATGTGCAAATAAGAACAGCTTGTGCCCTTTCCTCTTGTTAATCAGCAAGTTGTAGCAGCCTGTAACCACATAGGTTTAAGGACTTCACCATTTGCTGGGATCTTCAGAGTTCAACCTACTCTTTACAAGTAGGTTGAACTGACTCCAGTCTAGAACAGTGGCTGAACCTCATTTCTCAAGATACTTTGATGGTTTTACCTCATATGGGACAGCTTAAAGCTGTTTAAGCAGCAGTTAAGAGCTTCATCATAAACTTTCACTTTGTGACAGAACTAACCTTATTTGCCAGGCTACTATTTCTTTATTTTTACTTTCAGCTTTCATTTTATTCCCTTTCAGCTCTACATTTGGGTTTGACTAACCTTTACTATTATGCACTGCCAATAAATTCACTTGTGTTATGTATCCAAACTCTAAAATGGAAGGAACTGTACAATAGATTCTTTAGCCACACTTCTGGACATTTTAACTAGCAGCTATTTACATATACCATAGGGTACTTGTCTAGCAAAAAGGGATCCAACTAAGCTGTGAACTATAAAATTGGCTTTTAAGTCTATCTTCATCAGATCAGTGGAGCAAAATCAAACACCTCTAATCTTCCTTTATAAAAGATTAAAATGCTTAAAGGCCTTCTATATTCAATCAATAGATACAATTTAACATGTAAAGCAAGAAAAATTGTAATACTAGATGCTTACAGACAAGTACCAAGTACACTATGGAAACTCTTTATAAAAACACTTGCCAAAAAAAATCACAATCTTTTCCAACAAAATTTGTAATTCTTTCTCCTAAATTTTGAGAATGACATTCTCTTCGTTGATATAGCCTTTGGTCTTTCTAGCTGCCCTCAATCTATACTAAGCAAGCAAATAAAATTACAAAAAGTAAATGAATAAAGTAAATTTTCCTTTTCCATTTCTCTTAGAGGGGTTCATGTTACATATATTTGATATTTCTTCTCTTCTTAAGAATTAGCTTTCTCTTCCTGATTTTTTCCTCCCAAGAGGAATGTTCAGATTACTGTATACCTATATTTGAGAAAGAAAATCTAACCCATAGTATAAATTTCTACAGACAGACAAGTTATCCCCATAGCACATATCATGCCATACAAACTCTCTTTTTTCTGTTCATACCATTTTTGGATAAATAAAATTTTAATTTTATTGATTCTACCATTTATGATTTTTATAAGCATTATCTTCTGAGAAAGGATATAGAAATAACTGCTGCTACAGAAGAGTACAGACTGAAAAAGAAAGAGAAGAAAGAGCCTTTCTTAGAACAAAGAGCTTAGGTTTTAATCATGCATAACTGATGAGCTAAAGGGATAGAATTCTTAAAATTGTAAATCTCACAGATTATTAGGAGAAGACAAAAGAAAAAGCTCTGAAAAGATATGTACATTTAAAAGTCTTATTTAGCTATTTAAATAGTTAGACTTATAGTTATGTGCATTGCGTGCCAAATTACATTGTGCGATACAGTCCTGTAGGCATCTGTAGAAATCAGTAAATCAAACATGCAAACATAGCATATAACAGAAATTGATGCCTTGGAATCTATTACCTCTTTAACCTTCTTTCCCTCTTTTGATAATTAGCTATAATTGTCAAAAACATAAAGACAATTTTTGTATTTGAATGTCAAAAAAGTCACTGTAGAAAGACTATGTGTTTATACTCATCCCAAATTTGATAAGGCAGCATAAAAATGGCACATAAAATTCTTCACATTAAAAAAAGTTCCTTTTGCCATTTTTTTCAGTGCCTTAAAATGTCTTGTTGATAAGTGCATATCACCAGACTCTTAAAGGAAAAATATGCCACAGAAACCATCTAGTTATGCAGACTGCCTACCAAAGATGCAAGTTCATGCAATTCTTTCTGTAAACTGATCTGCTTCCATTTTAGAATCTGTAACTACTTTTTTCTTTTTCTCTCTTTCTTTTCCCCATAAAAACTTTTACTGCCCTGAACATTAGAAGTTTATTCTTAATTTTCCTGGTCAAAATATTCATGATTGGAATTAATATAAATCCAAAAATGATATTGATATCAATGAATCAGTGGAGAAGGTTTCACAACACGCTTTATGGCCTCTTCCTGTTGTCTAACATAAATATGCCATTCAGAACACATTAAAGGTTTAGGCCATCATGACAGCAGGATACATGTATATGTGATTTCTCTGACAACTGATCCCTTACTAAAACCATATTTCTTTCTTTTTTATTATTTTGTAAAAATTTGTTTTTCTTTACTGAAAATTCATTACCTGACACATTTTTATATGCCTTTTTCACAATCTGGGAGGTTGCTGTCATCCAGTGTTCAATTTCCACATCCAGTCTCTCTCTCTCTCTCTAATTTCTTAGTAACTCAGTGTCATGGTTTTGGCTGGGAGAGTTAATTTTCTTCCTAGTAGCTGGTACAGTGCTGTGTTTTGGATTTAGTCTGAGAACAATGCTAATAACACACCAGTGTTTTAGTTGTTGCTACTTACCCAGGCACTTACCCTGTTCAAGGACTTTTCAGTCTCATGCTACACCAGTGAGAAGGGGCACAAGAAACTAGGATGGAACAGAGACAGGACACCTGGCCCAAATTGGCCAAAGGGGTATTCCATACCACAGCACATCATGCCCAGTATATAAACTATGGGGAGTTACCCAGAAGAGACTGGATTGTTGCTTGTGTCGGGCTGCATATCAGTCAGCGAGTGGTGAGCAATTGTATTGTGCATCACCCTTGTTCATTATTTGTTTGTTTTTTTTTCTTTCCCCTTTTGGTTTTATATCTCTCTCTTTGTTATTTCCCTTATCATTATCATTATCATTATTAGTAGTAACATTAGTATTATATTGTACTTTAATTTAGTTATCAAACTGTTCTTCTCTCAACCCATGGGTTTTACCTTCTTTCGATTTTCCTCCCCATTTGGTCTGGGGAGAGGGAAGGGGTGGGGGTGAAGAAGCATCTGTATGGTACTTAGTTTTTGGCTGTGTTTAAACTACAATACTTGGTTTATAGTTCATCCTTATGGGCATGATTTTGTACTTCATAAATTTAATCCTGCTTCTACTACTTCACATATCACATCACATCACATCACATCATATCATATCATCCAGTTCTTCATGGTATTCTGTGCCTTTCTGTTGGCATGGCCAGCCAACATTCAGTAGCCCACAGTTTCCTTAGCACACTATTTTTTGCAGGCATATAACAAAATATTTATTGAAATCAGACAGGCTTCTGAAAAACCCAATTAATAACTTCACTGCACCCTTTAAACTAAGTGATCTTAAATTGTTTTTGCATTAATTCCCATATCTCATCTAAATTTATAACTTTTCTTGCAGCAGTATTCCAGATGTTTTGCTAAAGACAATTCGATATACTTCACTTCTTTTGCCTAAAGAACATTTTGTTTTTGAAAAAACAGATTAGCTGGACATGACAAACCTATGCTCCATTTTATTCAATTTAATCATATTTTGAAAAGTTTTTTCTTTCAAGACTTGTTTAAAATCTTCTGTATTGCTGAAGACAAAGTAGGAGACACTGCCATTACCTCATTCGCTTCTTCTGCTATTGACATAGAGCTTTGGTCACTTTTCAACTTTCCATGATTACTAAAGCCATCTTCAGTATACTCAAGTCAAGTAACAGGACTTTTGCCAACATTTTTGAGTTCTTATTCTCTTTCACACCATTTTCTTCTACTTTTAACTTTTACTACTTTTAAGAATAGTTATATTTCCTCTTCGCCTTTTCTATGTTGCTTTCAACCATCACGTAAAATTTAATCAATCTGTCCTCAAGGCTTCTAACTCCTTTCTTCAAGGAACTTTCCAGCCACAGAGGTCTTTCATGATAAATGTCTCATAAACATGCTTTCTCCTAGTGATTTCTTCTTTACATAGCACTTTAACATATGAACAATAATATTCTACAATACATTAAACTAATTTCTCTTTCAATCCTCTCAAATAAAAACCTAGTCCTGTAGATCTCACTGTAAAAAAAAAAAAAAAAAGTTACTCATAGACGAAACTTATTTCTTCACTATATTTCCATTCTTAGATACCACACAACTCTCCCTTAAGCCAGATCTATGTAGAGAAGAAAGCACATTAGGTCTAATCCCTTTGCTGTAACCAGGATAGTCTTTCTCATTTCCTCTGTCTTGCCTGCCAGGGAGCACAGGAAAAGGTACACAATGGACTCACCTGCCAGTAAGGGTCTTTCAGAGCCCTCCACATTTCTTACCCATATGCCATGGAAAGTGAATTCCTTCATACACTTTACTATTCACTGTGATTCTCATGACATATCCTAAAAATTCCTCTAGGATCCCAACCAATTTCCAGAAAGAAACTTATTATTTTTATTTTCACAAATATCAGAAGAGATTTCAGATTTCCAATCTTCGTATTCTTTTGCATTTTGTGTATCTTCTTCTGTAAACTGATGGATAAACTGATGGTATGTGCTTGCGCGCACGTCCAGTATTTAATAAAATAGACACTGATTTAAACTATACGTTAAAAGTAATACATAAGTAAGGTAATGTAAGCATCATGTTATGATGAAGTAAGTTTGTATCCACAGAAAAATGTGGATATATTCATATGGAATGTATACTTAAGAAAGACTCTTCTGAGCAACTTGGCTGTTAGGAGACATGAGTAAACATGGGATTTGGAATATTATGAGACAAAAGAAAAAGAAGTAAATCTGTACACTGCTGAAGATGGCTGCTTTTCTAAAAATTATTAAAAAAAATATTTTTTCTTTCTGGCCAGATATTCCTAAAATTATTTTTGAATATTATACCACTAGAGTACGTTAATGAGGATTATGTGCAAACTACAGTGAGTTTTTAAATTTTTTTCCTATCCACAGGATAGACAATTGCAACATCTATTCCATACATGAGCTGGAAATGTTTCTGGTTGAGGAAATATTTGCTTAATTTTATGAGCTGTAGCTGCACTGTTAGTTCAGATCTGGTTCTTAAGTTTCCAGGATAAGTGGTCACCTCAGGCTAATACTCTATGCTGTAGGTCTAGTAAATTAACAAATATAGCTTTCCACTAAACTATACCTGCCAGCTCTCAACTTCTTCATTTGATACATAGTTTTATGGGAGTTTTTCTAATCACAGGATAAAGTCTTGTGTTTATCTCAACTTGTATTCGTCACCTCCTCTCCTGCTCTCTGTCAATTTTCATATGGTTCCTGTATATCTCATTTTAAAACCCAGCACACCCAGAAGGAATATAGACTTTTTAGCATAAAGGGAGAAAAGTTCTAATTAAGAGGTGTAAATCCTTCTGTTCCACATATTTTTAAAAGGAGGTTAGAGCCAACACTCGCAATTTTCCGAGAAGAACAATCCCTTCAGCTACTGTGTATACTACATAAGGGAGTAGAGCCATTTTAGCCATTTAAGAAATTCAGTGTATTTGCAGAGGGGCCAAATACAACAATCAGCTGTATGAACTGCAGAAACCTTCATCAACCCAGCGGTGAAACAGCTGGGTTTGAGCCATTTTTCCATTTAAATGTAATGAGAAGTAGTGAGGTTTTACTCTTTGCACTCTGAGCCTGCAGAAGGTTCCTGTGTGTATTTTCTTTATTTAAGAAAGTTAAAAAAGCCCTAAAAAGAAGCCTAAACAAACCAAAAAACCCCTACCAGTAAGTCAGTAGTTACTCCTGAAAATGGAGTTCTTTCATCTAAATAAATAAATACATGAATAAATAATTAGAAGAAAAATAATTGCAATACCTTATCTTGGCTATGTCATACATGCAACTTTTACCTCTGTTTAGCTAGATTTTTATGGAGAGATGGCAACATATCTTTATCTTCTGATCTGAGGGATATAGCAGTGCCCCACTGACTCTTTGGTTAGGCCCCAGCATTTGAGAATGGTTCACTTCAATGTATTTGTATACTTACCACAGCTTAAGTCAGTGAGAGTGTTGTAACTAAATTCTGAAGACTTAGGTGGGGGAAAAAATAAACCAACAGAAAAACAATGAAAGCCTTTCTTTGCTAATGCCTAGAATTTAAAAAAAAAAAAAAACAAAAACCTAAAAAAACTAAAAAAAAACACCAAACCAGAAAAAAACAAAACAAAACAAAAAGAACCCCACGAAAAAATCACAAGAACAAAACACAAACAAACAGTCTCATGAAATGACAGAAGCAACATGAGGAATGCTGGAATAGCACAGTATAAGCTTTTGGAAATTGCCCTATGTTAAGCAGTCCCCATGGCCCTGTATTTTTTACTTTCTAATTACAATAAAGTTCCTGATACTCAACTTTAAGAATAAAAAAGACATTCAAAAGTTCCTCAAATGAGAGAGAGAGCAATCACAGATTTCATCAGTTTCAGACAACCCCCAAGATCAATACATTTCAAAGCATTCCCCAAACAAACTGGTTAAAGTTAGATCAACCCATTCTTATAATTTGTTTAATTTTTTTTATTGTTTGGAGAGGAAAACAGGAAAGATTTAATGCGGTCATACCAGCCAGACTTACTAAATTTATAAGGCACTTGTAATTCATGTGATGTTGACTAAATTTCATCATTTGCTCTACTTGAGATGTATTTCTTCAAAGTAAATAAATTCATATAACCAAATTCAAGAATGCTTTCACATGTTTTCTATGTTGGGGGGGGGATTCCTCAAAGCACATAGCCAAACACCACTATTCTTAGTAAAGACTCATCTCTGTGATATCAGATAGGTTGATCCAGTTTCTAGTCAACATAGCCTCACTGAAACAAAAAAGGAAAAAACACCATATGGAATTACACATTTTGACAAAGAGTTGGAGCAAGAGAACGAGCTGTGGAGGAACATTTGCAGCCGACTGGACAGCAATCAACAGCCCCTCCTTCCTGCTCTCTCCTCTTTTCTCTTTCTTCCATCACAGCATGGTTTAACAACCTACCAATAAGATTAAATTATTTTTGCCTTCAGAATTCAATATTAGTCTCTGTCCATGCCATGCAGCACAAAGCAATGTAATGCAAGACCCTGTACAGGCCTTTGCTGGGACCTCTTGACCAATGAACAATCATCTGCAATGCTTTCTGTTTTAAGGCGTCATGAATGTACTAGTGTATCCAGCCATATACCCTCTTTTAGGTGGAGCTTAAATGCTGAACACCAAGCGCATTAATAACTGAGTAATAAGTATATTGTTTGTATAAACACCAGAGGTCTACTGATTTTCACAGTTTTCCTTTTAATTTGTTTTCTCTGGGTAGATAAGAAGTCTCAACAACACTGGGACCATAAATAAGGTACAACAGTAATAATTAAAGAGCTACTGTTCACTTGGGTATTTTTTTTTAGGAAAACACAAGAAATAATGTTAATTGCTTAAAAAACCCACAACCTTTAAACAGTACAGCATTTGCCCTGAAATTAAATAATGAATAGGAAGTAAGATTTCCAAAAAATGTCAGTACACATGGTAGCTTATTTTTAGGCATCAAAAAGAGCCTGGGTTTCCTAAAGAACACCACTTCTGATGAACTAAACAAATGAAATAATAAGACATCTGTGAGGACATTCTGAAATCTCCCAGTGAGAATGAAACAGAACATAAACAAAAGAGTAAGAACCAGGAAGAAGAGCTCCAAATGTCCATAAAAAAGATGCAGAGTCTATTTTATTTTATTTATTTTATTTTATTTTACTTTATTTTTTCATTGTTTGTTTGGGTCTTCAACAAGATCAATAAGGAAGAGAATTGGAAAGGGATATAAATTATAAATGGTCTTCATGGATCCAGTAGTAGCTTAGATGAGCATTAGCCAGAATTTAAAAACCATAAGGAAAACTGTTGCTGTAGTGTGACAGCTGCTGCCAATGCTGACCACTTCAGTAGCCAGTTCAAGCTGTGTTAATGACAGCTAAAGCATGACCATTTATGATCCTGATAGAGAAAAAACTAGGATGAGTTATACTCATGCCCTTGCACATAAGGGTCAGACTGGAAATGATTTAGCGTAGGTGATTGTCTCTTCTGAAAGTAGTAAGTTCCTAACTAAATCCTAATAATGCAAACATAAAGGCTGGTAACGTACTTATTAGCCATCACAAAATGCATTTCACATTGGATGGTTACAATACATTATAACAGCAGCAATCACACCTCTGTAATAACAGTAGCAGTTCATTTAAGGAGAGCAAGTATACCTCTTCTTCCAACCCATTATGTGAACATGATGAATGATGATGGCACTAGGCTTATATGGGAGGAAGTGGATCTGGAAGGTGAAAGAACTGCCTTTGTAAAAAATAAATGGAGTAGCACATGTGTAGGTATATCTGGGTACAGTCAGGTATAAACATTTCAAAAATCACCACAGTGAGAGATGCCTCCAAATCCAGTCAAAGGTGGTTTAAATGTGAAGCAGGAAAAACATCCTCAAAAAAAACTACACAACTTCAGAATTAACAGACAAGAAAAAGGAAAAATGGTGCTTTAAAAAAAATGAAGAAATATTAAATGAAACTTGTTTCAGCTCCCAGTGTTAGAACCAACCACTTCACAGGGCTCAGTTAGCCAGAGTTTTTAGGCCTGAGCTTCAGCTCACTAAACATTGGGTGACATCTGAACACAGACAAGCATAAGGCTGAAACCCAGACCTTGTGACTCAGGACTAGCTGGGAACTATGCTGTTAATTAGGTAGGAATTTAACAAAGTACTATCCACCACTTCAGTGCTTCAGGGTAGTTGTAATAGCAACAAATTTGTGGCACAACAAGTGGAAAAGAAGCATAAGGTTATTTAATAAGTATTGACTACAAAGGTTTAGAGTTCTATTCAGAAGATGCAGTAATAGAGCTATGCATAAAAGATAATGCAGGAAAGATGGAGAAAAATATTCTTTTTGAACACAATGTTTTAATGGTTGTTTACAAACTGAAATACATGCTGGAATTTGGTTGTCTCCCTGGAGTTTGGTGGAGCTTAATGAACATAAGTGCAAATTAAAGTGTTCATAAAATAATACTTCCTTTTCGTATTATTCATACAACAGTATGAATAAATTTTTCTTACACAGAGATATTAATGGGGAATAAGCAAAAGAAACAAAAAATCCTGTAAGGGTATTTCTTCCTTAGGGCCCTACAGCAAAGAATGATCTTTCCTTGATTATACCAAAAAGAGTGTCAAGGAAAAGATCCAGCTGTCACATAGTTTGGAGTGTCACAACCCTGCTGGAGAACAGACTACCAAGTGGAAGATATTTTCTCCTCCATAGTTAGGTGCTCGAATTGTTAGTCAGCCAGCCAAGCTATGGAGTCAGGTTGTTCCTGACAGAATTAATCTCCCAGTCTACCCCCTGCAATCCAGATAGAAGGTACAGGGTCCCCAGGAACATGTCCATACAGTCAGGACCTATGGTGGTATTATTTACAGAGATAAGGAGAACTGTCAGAACACAGAGGCTTCTTTTCATCTGTCACTATAGGAGTTGAAATCTGAAGTTGGCGTCTTTGAAAAGTTCACATGGTTGTGGAGGTTCATAGGAATCACAAACCTGTTCTCAGGTGAGAGGACAGTGCCTATTCTACTGACAACAAAGTACTGAAAAGCATGGTTGAAACTTTACAAGAAATGGTAGTGGTAAAATAAACAACACTACCACACAAATAAAGGTGTGGAGTAGCCACAGTAGATTCTTTATGGCACTCGATATTCCTCAACACTCCACTGAAATGGCATCTTGTATTGGGGCTTCTATCATACTTGGGAAACTGATTTACCTTTCTCCCCTCTCCTAATTATGTGTGCCTTTATTATCAGGAGAAATGTTAGATGTTTTAAAAATTATTCATGCTAACAAACTTGATGCTGTGATAATGTAGGCATTTCTTCATACAGTAGAATTCATTCCTTGAAATTGTCGTTCTGCCTAATCCTTGCAAAATTTAGGATAAAAGTGACAAAGAATAGTCCAGCCTTTCATATGCCTCTGTACATATGCCAAATTCTTAGCTACTGTTAACTAAACGATTAGAGGGGTTAGCAGCAAAAGGTACAGCTCTGTACACTGGGATTGAGATTAATTGGAAAACAAAGCCAGGAGGGAAGACAGCGTTCTTCTCTCCTGATTTTCGTATTAGAAACCACCATATATCAGGGCATATCATGTACTTGGGGATATGCACTGGCAGGCAGGACCTTTTCTAGGAAAACTCTGTATTGATTAAACCTAAGGCCTAAATGGTTTGGAGTACTTGTTGAGCTGACTTTGCACTGCTGCTATGGATTTTGTTTCAGAAGGAGCCTCTGTTTCACTGTCTCCTATTTGTTTTGCCAAAGAACCAATCTGTCAAACACCCACTACTGTTCACTCCAGAGTGCATCTTCACCACCAAAAATGTCTCTGAAATTTGGGTAGCTTGAAATAATTTTATCAATCAGCATTACATTTCCTGAAAATATTTAACTACAATGATGTGAACAAACAGCTCTTTAGAATCTGTTTTCCTTCAGATTATGTATTTCACATTCGTGTTGTGGAAATGCAAATTGTATGTTATCAATCCAAAGAAAAACAAAAAAAAAAAATCTTTTTTCCTCTAAGAAATAATTTCTATACCACTCCTATAATACAGGATTTAACAAGCTGTGACAAAAAGCTAAGAGACTGCATGCTTGTATTAGTTCTTATGCAAAATAAAATAATTTGTAGACAGAGATTCAGAGCAAACTAATATAAAATAAATCCCTCCTAACTGCTTCAGCAAGTTTTACCGCTAGATTTCACTTTAAACCTAAACCAGAAGCATATAGACATATGCTCACACAATGGTATTATAGTCAACAATAATAATAAAAACAATATTATCTGAGACCTAAAAATTGTTGAAGGCAAAATAGCTCAAATGATTCTTAATGCCTTTCAGGCACATCTGAATCAAATAAGGTAATTATTCTTTAAAATGCTTACACAAAGTCTGATTTGCATGCTAGTAATTGCTATGCCTTGTGGCATCTAGCAATTGACACAGCAATGATTTTAATTATTGTAATTTCATCAGTATAAATACTTCAAAGTTATGCAAATAGTACCTCATAATCCACATAGACAGTTCAGAGTATTTGATTTACTAGTCTTGTAAGGCTCTTTGTCTATGCAGTTTACTCTCAGATGTGACTGTGCATTGCAATTGAAGCCTTTCACTCACATCAAAGCTCTAAATCATAACAAGATGAGCTAATTTTACAAAGACTGACACTTCAAACATTAACTTGCAAATACAATTATAAGATGAAATATATAAAGGACTTTACTAGGATATCATCTGACATGGATACCTGCAGCTAACCATATCTAATGTTTTCTATGATGGTGGTAAGCAGTGATATTGCAAGGCCAAATGTCTTGGTGTGAACAATTACATACGTCCACTCTTGCTTCTGAACAGCTCTGTAAAATACTTCAACCTCTTCTACCATTTAAAAGTTGCATATTTTAAGCTGTTTGTGTTTGTTTGGTTGGTTGTTTTGTTCGGTTTTTTTTTAAAAAAAGCATTAGTAATTTTTTAAATGTTGTAGTGAAAACACTGTTCTCACTTCTGTTTCTGATATGAAAAAATAAAAAAAAATGTAAAAAATGTGCTACAGATGACTTTTTTTTTTTTTTCAATAACAATTCAAAAGTACCTCAGAGTGAAAGCATCTAGGATTTATTGTGATTAAGGGAGGAAAAAAAGAAGTTGCACTATCATCTAGTTGTCTTTTATTTACAGAAATCCCCCCAGATCATGTTTTAGGCTAGATGCTTTCTTCCTTCAGACACCAAGTTCTGCATCAAATTCACAAGTAAAAGGTTATATACCCATTAGATCAAATATAATCTCATTGCTGACCAATTCAAAGCTTTCATTAATACTTGTTTTACAGAAGAAAAGCTTCAGTATAACACTAGTTATCCTCAGTTCAAAATCCACATGCGCTGAATGAGAAAAGAATCAAACCTGTTGTACTTTTTTTGTTTGTTTAGTTCTTATTTTGATGCCTGACCTGACAAGTAGTCTACATAGGGAGAATGTGATAATGGCCAGATAGTCCAGTAAGGAAGGATATACTGGATTTTTGTAAGCTAGAAATGACACTAGAATCAGAGAGAAATTTCAAAAAATTTCTCCAAAAAGATTATGACTTCTTTGTAAAATTGACATTGAATTCCTTTCTTACAGATAGCATAATAGTTATATGTAATAATTGTGAAGGAGAAGATAGAAAAATGAGGAAAGAGAGAGAAAAAGAACTCTCAAAATCAAGGAACAGCATTTCTATAAGTAAACTTAATCTGAGAATATAGAGTCTGCAGTAAGATAGCAGAAAGGCCCATAAAATCATTTGGAGAAAGCATATAGGGAGCAATTTACTCTCATACCAAAAGAATGAGAAAAGAGCTGATGAAAACTAGGAGAAAAAAGAGATATAAAGCAAAATAAAATACTTTTTAATGCAATGTGTCATTAAAAGGCAGAAATTATCGCCTAGGTGTATTTTGAATCTGAGGCAATACATAGGCTAAAAAGATACTAACTCATGGAAAAAGCTGTCTAGAACTGTAAACACTCTGGATAAAATGCAAAGACTGACCCTAGGGGATTAGCTGCTGGATCTAGAAAGATATCCCTCCATACTCACAATTTCTCTTATACTTGTGAATTATTTGCTACCAGCCACTGTCACAAACCAGAAATTAGCACAGAGCAACTTTTCTGAGGCTTCTATGAAACTGATTATAAGATTTTGCAAAATGACAAGCATATAAAAATCACAAACTGTAGAAATTAACATGAAAACAACATACATCATGAATGTCTTAGAAGAATGTATAACGTTTTATGGAATACATATCTACCTGTTTACACATTCAAATGTAACTTGGGCTCTCAGATATTGCTCCAGCAGAATCAAGAGGAAGTTGACAAAGGGAAAAAACAAGATGTCAACATCAAGCATTTCAGCCAAGTTGTAGCCTACACAGGTAAAGGATGACTTGCAAATCCACTTCATGTAAGAAAAAAGAAGGAATCACTTGAAAGGAAACACAGAAAATCAGACAGCAGCATGAACAGCTAAATAAATTCCACACAACAAACAGTGAAAGACTGAATGATAACAATGTTGAATCACACTACATAAGAGCATGGTGATGAAAGTGACATACCAATGGAATCACATGTAAGAATCTGGAAACATCACAAAAAAGAATTAGTTTTACAAGTGTTACTAGCTGCAATTATTCTAGTTACTAACATTTTTTTCCCTTTTTTTTTGATCTTTGGTTCACTGGCTCACATATTCCCACTGTTTTCGCAAGTTTCCTTCAACTGACAAGAAATGAGAATGGTTTAATAAATTAAGAACATTTTTAGTGGGAAAAATTAGCTTCATATGTCTCTTCTTGACTTTCATGTGGAAGCAAAACATTTAGTAATTGTGTATACACATATATATGATCAGTCAATATCTGTTTCAGTCTGAACTACAAAAACCACAAAACATTAAATTAGAATATATTTTACACTTGAATCTCTATTTGAACACCTAAGGGGCTTACTTTTTCACAGGTGCTACCTCCTTTCAGCACCACTTAAATCAATGTGGTTGTAATTGTGCAATGCCTTGGATAAAAATATTAATTCAATAGTTCTCACTACTGTGAGCACAAAAATATTTTATGTCTTACCTGAAATCTAGTGAAGATACCAAAAAATTGTGTATGTTAGATAATTCAATGAATTTTTCATCCCTGTAAGTAGTCTTTCAAAGACAAATGCAAAACAGACTGAAAAAATACTATGGGAAAATCTTACTGTCATTATCTCTGCTGCTTCAAAGGACAGAAGTCATTACTTTTCTGTAAATCCTGCAATTGCATTTTTCCAGCCCTTATATGTGTTTTGTAAATCAAACACTGTTACTGTGAGGCTAGTTCTAAAAAAACAATATACAAAAAATATAATTTTCAGACAACTCAAAGGATGCAATATACATGTTTCTGGTGTGCTTTTGGGGAGAGGAAGATGTATAATTTGTTTAGATGTGTTTAAAATCCAACAAAACCTAATAAAATCTAAGTTTAAGTTTTAACCTCTTGGCTTTTTCTTCTGCTAATTAACATTGGGATCCAATCCAAAAAGCATTTGCACAACATTCATTTGCTAATAAATTTAATAATCTCAACTATTGCTGGGAACACTGCATCCTTATAGTCTGAGAAGCATGTGTTCCAGAAATACTTTTCTTGTAACCATTAAAAGTGACTTGGAGCATGATTAAAAACCATGTAACACTAAATTCAAATTAAACACATTGGTAATTAGATTCACATGTGTTTAGAGCAACACAATAAACCAGTATGCACACAAATATTTATATGATGAAACCAAAGTAAACAAGCAGCAACAGAAAGAGAACAGGATGGAAACTGAAACATTACAGTCTATATTTTACCTTTCAGTACATTGACACTTATAAGAAGAGTTAGTATTCAGAATTGCAAAGTATGCTACACTGGTTTAGGAAGACTTAAAAGAATCTCTGCCTGCTAATGTGATGAAAAACACAAGTTGAAGTATTAATAATTACAAAATCATCTAATGAAAAGAAAAAGAGACCAAAAAAACTTGTCAGAAACTTATTATTTTTCCCCTCTCTACAAATCCCAGTAAATGTTTCAGGTTTTGCTCATAACCACTTTGTCCTTCATCAGGACTGAGTGTTTTACAGTGAGGAACAGTTGATGAGCTACCGCCATCATATGTCAGGAGATCCATGTAAAACTGGTAATCAGGAATTTGCACTCTACAGTATCCCATGAACGTTCTAGAGAGAAATGTTGGAACAAAAGAAAAAAACCTGTTGTTTGCTTGTTGAAAGCTCTCCCTGAAAAAGAAACCCAAAGCAAACCAAAGCCAAAACAAACCCAAACCACTTCCACCTTAACTCTCCCCAAAGACAAAAAAAAGAAACTAAAACCAACCTTTGGACAGATCAATCCTTATGAAGGAAGACTTCCTGCAATGTTTTAATTTAAAAATAATAAAATTCCCACTACCACATACACAGTACAATAAGAATTTATTTGCTACAAAGAACATTTGTTTTCTTTCACTCATGCCCAAAAAACTTGAGATGAAAGAAAACTCTAATCTGTATTACCTTCAGGAACCATATTCTTTAAGAATTCTGTATCCAGATGGAGGTGACTTTATAAAAGTAAAATTAGAAAATGAATATTGGTTGAGAGATCAGGAGCTTCTAACTTCATTTATGAGGAGTTCTCGTTTGGGTCTGGTCTCAGTGGTGTGAAGTTACCACCATTTGTGTTATTTGGTTGGGTTTTTTTTTTTTTGAGAAATAAATAACGGTATTCATCCAGTTTACGATGACAAGTGAACCTCACCATGTTCCTTTATAAGTTTCCTCAAATTCCTACAAAGAGTTAGGTCCAAACCCATCAGAATAAACAAGGTACATTTAAGAGAGTGTGAGTAAAAAAAGCAGCGTTCTTCCCAGCCAAGCCATTTTGTGACTTTGTCTTGTAATGGAAACAAATTAAAACCATTTTTAAAATAGTTTTAAGATGTATTTCTCAATTTACAGCATTTGTGGTCAAAAGGATTTCCTTACACAAACTCTCAGACTGCTGTGTGGAGTGATATAGGTGCAGCAGAATTTGAAGAGCCTTGATTACATTATACATGTATTTCGTGTCATAAACATATGAAACATTTAAAATAAGGTATTAAATATGTAACAACATTTCCTGGCACAGAAAGAACAAAGGTGTGAGAGAGAAGTTTTTTAAAAAGCTTTTAAATAATGCTGGTAAGAAATGCCCCAACATGATAAAAATCCTGGCTTGGAATAAGTTCCCCTTCATAGTATTCTCTTTGTTGTAGGAATAGGCTGTGCCTGAAAAAGGCACTGCTGGTTGCCTAAAAAAAAGCAACACTTTTTAACTATTTAAGCTGCTACATAATTATTTAAAACCATTTGACAGAAAAGATGGCTACAGCTTAAGGGCTAAGCAGTTGTTGATGGCTATGAGCAACACTTTTAAATAACTGTAATAGTAGTAAGAGAGACTTCAAAATTGAGAGAATTTGATATTTGAAAAAAAAAACCCAAACCACCATCTTATTAACACCTTCCTGCTGCTTTCCATAATTTTCCCTTGATATTTCCTTAAGTAGGATAAAGTACCTGAATTTCTTCTTACAAGTTCTGAAGGACACTAAAACAGAGTGTATACTATTGCCCAGTGTATGAAGTACTTTGGATCACATCTGGGGAGCAAAACAAAACAAAACCAAACCCCAATTAATTAAAAAAAAAAACAAAAACAAAAAACCAAAAGAAACAAACAAAAAAAGAAGACAGAAAAGGGAGAAAACAGAAAAAAGAGGACTAAAATTTGGATATTACTAAAAATAACCTGCTTACACAAAAACTCTGTTCCTCTCACAGACACTGTTGCCCTGGCAGAGAGAAACTTCTGTTTCCTACATCAGTCTTTTAAGTGGACTAGTCTCCCTGATACCTAAGGACAGAGAATAAAAGAGTTAAATCAGTGGAGAATGGGTCAGACTTGGATCTGTCAGCAGTCATTTGAAAACCTCATGGAAAAAAAACTTCAATATTCTTTGTTTTCACTTGAAGATGCAACCAACTGAATCAGTCAGAAATGATCTTCTGATTTGCTTCAACAAGTTTTGGAGCAGTCCCTGAATCTGAATGCCACACTGAAGAAACTGGCTTGGCTTCCAGCACCTTTCTCTTTGCATACCCACAATACCTATTCCTTCAGACAAGTCAGAGAACACTGTGCCAAAGGTCCTGCCCAATATAGTCCTAAGAGCAAAGAGGAAAGAGCACATGCCTTTAGATCCTCTCCCAGAAAAACTTTCTATGCATGGTCAGGAGTAGTGCTGAAGAGCCAAGCACATGTTGTATATTTGTAAGCATGACTAACATATTGTCTGGTAAAGACAAAATACCAACAGCATGAGTTTCTGATTGCCCTTTGAATTTCAGGCACTGAGGAAAAAAGGTAGCTTTTTCTTGTCTGGCTTAAGAAGTAAAATTCATTCAGGCTGCAGTTACTCCTGGGAGTCATAGCACGTCTCCTTGCAAGCAGGCTTCTTTCCTCTGGGTCCACCTGGAATTGTGAAGATGCAGGTAAACAAGGTAGGGCACAAGGTCTGGTGGTGGCATGCCTCAGCAGGATACTAAACCCCGCAGGAAACACTTGCCTTTTTTTTTAATTTTCTGTGAGGCCAAGTATATGAGATAAGCTTTCTCAGTCTGGTAAGAAATTTCTCTGCCTAGTGATACTGCACTCTGAAATTACTGTGTTGAGACAAGTATATTACATATTGCTCTGGAACAAATACAGGAGGTTTGTTGGGGGTTGTTTTGGTCTATAGCAGTGGCCCAATTTAACCTTACTGCAGTTCTCTTCGTAGCCATGAAAAGTCTGATAGATATTACTGTTTTGCATCTTATATTGTATTACCAGCTCCTTATAGGAGAATTACCATTCTCATTGGCATAGGAATGTTTCACCCTCCCACATGAAAAGGAACCGGCCCTCACAAAGTTTTTTATTTATATACATGGGATAAATCTCAGTAACGGAAAAGGTAACTTAGCGATTAATAAAATGTTTTTCTGTGGTACTGAGAAATGTACAGATACTGGAAGGAATATTTTTAATAATCAGATTTACACCAACAACAATGAAACAATGCTAAGAACTCAGACAAAAAAAAACCCAACAAAACACATCACTTTGCCAAAAAATTTTCAGATAATTTATACTCAAACTTGGTGGAGAAGCCTACTCACTACATCAGAAACCTCTCTTCCCCAAAAGTTCCTTGTGCTGAGCAAACAGGATTAATGAGCAGTGCTTTTTCTACCTGCTAGGTAAGGAGTGGCTAGAAGAGGCCACCTGTAGCACTCCTCCACCAAGAACCCCAGAGGATGCCATAGAGGATCCAGTCTGCAGTGCTGAATGATTGCATGCAGAAAGGCTCACGTGGCCTCTTTAGGGAGCTCTACACAGCAGGCATCTGCCTTTTCTGCTACAAGCCTCTTCCCTGCTATGGTGGTGCATGCATTTATTCCCACTGGTACTCTCTTTACCCCTCACTAAACATGCTTGCTTAATGCAGTCTTTCAGCTAGTGGAAAATAGGTCCCTTGAAGGCTGTCATTCGCTTTCGGTAACCCCCTGGAAAAAAACAAAGAGGTGATCTGACTTTCTGCTCTCCAGAGTTCACTTGAGATCAATTCTAGCAACTCTCATAATGTTGACATTAGGCAGCTTTTCCTCCTCGTTGTTAACAAGGCAATGACAAAGAGCGAGAGATGTCAATTTCCATTTCAAATAAAACCAAGCCACTCTTTAGTAAATAGAAAAGTTACAAGTAAATAGGTGGGGATTCTGACTGGTGAGCCCTGCAGTACTTCATACCAAAGGTAGTGGCTCCCAGGCAGGGAGGGATCATCCTTAAGAAGCTGAAATTGGGATTCCATAGCCTTTAAAGAGCAGGTGCAAATACCAGGAGAACCGTTTTTAAGGTTAAGCTTGAAAGCTGCCCTTTTGAAACAGACAGCTGCCAGCCTGACCACTGACCCCATCATTCCTCCGGACAGGGGCCTAAGCAATCAGGGAGCTGACATCTAATCTGCCTTTCCTCATGTGCAGCAGCAAGCAGGATCTGGCACCTCCAGATCCAAGCCATTGAAATTTCCTCTGAGTGACCGAAAGCAGAAAGCTCAGGAAATGGTCTGGAAATAGCAAGGTCAAAATGACCTGTTCTGAAGCAATGTCCTTTAAACCGTGTGCTTTCAGGTAGGCATTTGGCTAGATCATGTCAGACCTTCCCACTAGCTATCAGTCCCACCTTCATTCAATGCTAGGAAAACATTCACAACATTCTCTGTTCACTTTGGTACGTACACCAATGGTTTTCCTCTTACTTCACTGATTTACAAGGTGACTAATATCACTCCCAGAGCAGGGCTGCAAGCCCCTGCTCTCCATGCATACAGTATAGAAAAATACCAAGGACTGCGTGGACATAAAGTTACTTTTCCTAATTACTGAAGTGATTACAGAAGAAATACCCTTGGAGCACAGCACCACCACTTTGGTGGAAATTCTCGCAGTGTGTGCAGAGCCTGCACTGGACAGTGCCTGACAATGCTAAGCTAGCAGCCAAACTCTGAAATAAATAAATAAATAAATCAAATAGCATGTTTCATGCACTTCCAAGAAAGGTATCTGACTGCCGTTTACACAACTGAGCAGGTGGATTAAGGCATCTGTTCTACTTAAAATCACTTCAGCTTCAAACACTCCTGCAGTCTTGCATAAAGGATGACTATATTTAAAAAAATCTCTGGATCATAAGATTAGATATTTTTGGAAAAGGGTACTAATTAGTGCAGGTCTTCATCCACTAATATGCTATTAAAGCAGGTCTGACTTCAAAGTACTCAGATCCCTCTTATAAGTAGCTGTTGCCTGCTGTGAGATGAAAAGGTCTCCTGAAAGCAAGACCAAATGAAGGAAAGGTGAAGGGACAGTTTCCTGCAGGTTTAACCTGAGAGGTTTGATGCAGCTGGCCCTAGTGATGCAGGAAAGAGTAGGCTGCATGCAGAACATGGAGTAAAAGTATGTGATAAAACATTCAGCAGCTGTAAGTGATTTCCAAACTGCAAAGAGACTGACATTTCAGAAAAATAAACAGTGCTTTGAAATTCTCATTAAAGGCAAGCCAATGGCCTGATCTTCACCATGGTCATACTGTTAACTATAACTTTTACTTTGCAAAGAGGAATATAACTTTTACTTTGCAAAGAGGAATACAAAAGGAAGAACTGAACCTAATATCTAATAAAAAGCATTAACTCTCAGAGTAAGCAGTTTGATTTAAATTAAGAGTAAAACATGTACCACCAGAGTAGGAAAATAACTGAACTATTTGAGACAGAAATTGCTCTTACAAGAATTTTTGCTTCACAGGTAGGACCTGTCCTGTTCTGACTTCTTTGAGCAGTTGTTCAGGAGAAACAGCAACATTTATAAGGGCAGATGGCAGGTGCAGGTTACATTTCGGCTTGATATTCCTGTGTGAATAGCCAACCACAGCAGATGACCATCAGCACACAGTTCAAATGCCATCTGGTAAGTTCTCACATGTCTCACTATGTCAGAATTTACACATTGTGCTGTGCAGACCAGTGTTTTACGGTTAGCAGAAGCTGTATCAACACTGTCTTAGGGTGAATAATCAAAGACAGGCTACTTGGCTCAGCCTTTTGACAGAGGCACCAACTGACGATTTTTCTGTGTCCCAGATAGGGTCCCACATGCTTGTGGCTAGTACCAGCGTCTTATAAGTAAATATAATAAACTCTAAAGCATCAGTACTTCCCAGTCTAACCAATACTGTGAGTGCTATACACCTCAGATATGTTCAGGTAAAGCTGGATTAATTCAAATATCTTTATTCAGCAGAATTTTCTTAATGTCCAGCATTTTGTCATTTGCTGCCAGTTCTAAAATTTTTTTTCTACAGTGTTTTAATCATGAAGTTTTAGGGTTAAAAAAAGTTATAAATATATAAATTTCATGGGAAAACTTCTGAATTCCTACAACACTGGCTTGATTAGTCTGTAAAAATAACTATGTGCTGGAAAAATATAGAATAATGAAGAAAAATCAAAAGTAAATAGAACTGAAATTTATGGAGAATTTGGAAAATTGAAAAAGTGTTACTAAAGCTTTCAATATTTTTAAGTAAAATTTATATTAAAAATCCCAATCTTTACAGTATTTTATCTATCAGTCACAAAGTGAGCTAAATGCCTGTAATACTTAACAGCCAACATAATTTTCAAAAGTTACAGATCTTCTCTAGATTTTTACTAACAGTTTGTCTAACCTTGGTTAATGTGTTTCCTTCTCCATCTTTAAATATTTTTATAAGCTATTAGAAGTTTAGGGCATTTTAACATGTACTTTCTCTAGAATTCACAATGTTAAATATTATAGCTATTAATTTCTCAGAGAAAATCAAGATTTCTAGAATTGTTGGAAATTCTTCTGTCTAATCATGGAGTTAGAAACAATGTTTTCTGAGCAGTCACAACTAGCCAGTATTCCAAATATTAAGACATTTTCAGTAAACAGCCTTTAAGAAGCTACATGCAGTAACATATTTTGGGAAATACACCTGCCCCCTGGTATATTATGTGCAGAAATAACTAAAACCAGTAGTTTATTTGTTGAAAGAACCAATCAGGTCTAACCACAGTATCCCAAATCAAACACAGTATAAAATATATACTCAAACCTCTGTGGTTTGTTAGGGTTTTTTACTCTTTCACATGTATAATGTCAACAAAACACTGCTTATACAGGCTGCAAAAGACATCCGTGATTAGCCATGAAATAAACATTTTTGAGTTTGGTAAACTGTGGGAAAACTATCACCATTTCTGAATCCTCTAATTTTGTCATAAGCTCACCTTGTAATGACCACTTCTGTTTCTCACTCCTTGGTTTTTCATGATAATACTCAGTTGGCAAATTAATTGAATCTGTGACAGAAGGTAAAGGAAACAATATTTTCAGTGTGACAAGATATCTTTTTTTATCTTTTCTGTAGGAGGCTGCCTCTATACATAACTGTTCATCATTCTCTAGCAGAAGTGCTCAAATAGTTGAATCCCCTCACTCAAGTCCATCAGTTACAGTGTGGCAAAATAACCATAATAGGATGATCTGGGGAGCGGGTAAGGGGAATCAAACCTGTGACCAATTTTTAATTAAAAATAGAAAATAAATAAAAAACTCCAAATACACAAATGGAAAACCTCAACATACACACTGGTCTCCTCCCAGAAGAATTTATGAGGATTTGTACATAAACTTGCTCATGAACTAATTTACACATCAGACATGGTAAGCATATGTGCCGGTTCAGTAAAAAGCTTTATTTCCCCTTTTCCAAAAAGCAGGTCTTGTGGATGGTATTTATTAATTTTTTTTTTTCCTAGGAACTCCAAGCAGTTCTAAAATTTACAAACATAACAAAAAGATGGCAAAAGTGCAACAAATCATTAGATCACACTATTTAAACACCTTGGTATGTATATAAAAATTAAAGAAATACATGCCCACATATGTGAAACGGAGATTGTTTTCAGCAGCAAATCTATGAAACATCTAAAGTTATTAGTGAGTTCAAAAGAACAGCCTTAGGCACTGATTATGCTCTATTACTTTTGCTGGTAAACACTGCCTGAAAATGGTCATCCTCGCCAAGATCAAAAGTCTACCTTGAGAAGTATCCTTACTTTGATGGCAGATGGCAGTAAATTCTTATGTAGAGTTTACAAAAGGAAAAAAATTAAAGAAAGGAGAAGAGGAACGAAAAACAGACGTCCTTTTCTCTAAATTGGAGAGACATCAATTTGATAGATGGACCACTCGGTGAATAAAGAACTGTCTGGATGGCCGCATGCAAACAGTTGTGGTCAATGGCTCAATGTCCAGCTGGAGACGAGTAATGAGTGATGTCCCATAGGGATTGGTGTTGGGACCAGTCTTGTTCAACATCTTTGTTGGTAACATGGACAGTGGGATTGAGTGCACCCTCA
>JANHGB010023598.1:2226-18529 GCA_026283785.1 Coracopsis vasa
GGTTAAAACTTAAACAGGGGAAGTTTAGATTGGATATAAGGAAGAAGTTCTTTACTGTGAGGGTGGTGAGGCACTGGCACGGATTGCCCAAGGAAGTTGTGAGTGCTCCATCCCTGGTGGTGTTCAAGGCCAGATCCTTGGGTGACATGGTTTAGTGGGAGGTGTCCCTGGCCATGGCAAGAGGGTTGGAACTATACGATCTTAAGGTCCTTTCCAACCCTAACTATTCTATGATTCTATGATCTCATCTATATCTTATCTCAGCCTGTTGGAGTTACATTCTTTCAATTTCTCTCCCCATCCCTCCGGGAGCAGGGAAAGGAAGAAGGAGGCACAGTGAGCGAGCTGCTGCATGATTCTGAGTTACCAGCTGGCTTAAATCATGGCAAAAGTAGAGAACACAGTATATTTTCTGCAGGGGACAGAGTTATGGGAGTCTACAAGACTTCTGTGAGAGTGGATTATTCTTGTGTTGATAGCAGATGTCATTAGAGATTAAAAGAGTTTACTACCACCTTGTCTTGAATTTCTTTTCTAAACCTCTGTCTCTTTTCCAGTTACAGGGTAGGCCATTTCAGGAAGATGTGGCATTGGTAATTTGTATAACGTTTTTTAAACGAAGACTAGGTCTATTAAACCTTTCATGTTAATAGCAATAATGCATTCAGCTAAGTTTCACATTATCTGGACAATGAGACATAAAGATATAAGTAGTTTGCAGTGACATAGTGAAGGTACTTGGAAAGCAGTTGTTATGGTTGAGTTACTAGTATGTTAATGTCAAGTTTCTGGTTTAGAATGAAAAAATCTCATGTTTCTGTGTCAACAGCAACAGTAAATGCTACTAGTTCTGGAATGTACATTTCCTACCAGAAGCTTTTGGTAAAGCATCAGATAAACCGGTTTTGCTGGTATACATCAAAAGCGGTTTAACTTCTGTTTAAAGAATACGTAGGAATGTTGGGACTATTTAAATGAAAGGCTCATATTTTGCAGTTTTGTACCTTAGCACAGTAGCTGCACACCTGAACCAGGAATGTAGTTTAGAGGCCCTTATTTGTGACAGTATTTCTTGTCCTCTGTAGTCACAGGGACATTGTAACAGTTCCTAGTACATTAGATTATTAAAATATTCAGATTTTTATGCTAAGATGTGAATAGCTGCACAAGGTAGATACAGAACCATTTTAACTATGGGGGAGCTATAACACATGGCTCTAAGTGGCCGTTGAAGATCCTATGAAGCTTATGTGAAGTCTCATCTGTACCACTTAATTGGTGAAAAGACTTCTGAGGTCCCAAAAGCAAGCATGCATTATGAAGTACATGATTTTTTTCCTCAGGAAGATCTTCACTTGCAGGAAAATTCTGAAGAGTGATATTTTATGAACGAGCATTTGACTTAACCTGTCTTTCCTTAGCAAAAATTAGTCTATATGTGCAGTAAATATAATACAGATCATAATCTGTAAAGGTTAGCAATATAAAACTTTATACTTTGCCTTATGTTGCTGATAGTTGTTTCTTTTATGAGACTTCCAAATTGCACCCAAGCAAAGATACATAGCAATAACACACAAGTATATTGTATTGTTAAGAAGTGCCTCATTATAACTTCGTCTTATCATATAAACCACCAGCTCAGGGATGCATTAATGCACTTAGAATGTGCCTTATGGGCCTGCACAAGAAACAGATTAATGCTTGTGAAATGATATTTTAATTTTTAAATATTCTTTCACGATGAAAGGAATCCTCTTAGTGCCATGGGTAAGCAATATTTTAAATCTGTGGTACCCTCATCAGGCTAGATACTAGTCTGAAGCTGTGCGCATTCTGACTGGCAGTAGATGTTTGGCATAGTCATTCCCTAAGGGACCCTATATTGTTGACTAACGGCAAGTGGGGTTTTTTGCTTGTTTCTTTTTGTTTGTTTTGTACTGTTTTGCTGGGAAATAGGTTAAAATGTAATCATTTAAAAGGGGGTAGAAGTCTCAAATGCACGGTAAAATAGGTCAACAGATTTTAAATTTGCATGGAGATGGTAGGAAACATGATTACATCCAGCTCACTCCTGAGGAAATGAGGCCCACATCCATGCCTCTGGCTTGCTCAGGCTGACTATACTGTTAGATTTGCAGTAGTTGTCACTCAAGTTACTTTCAGAAATACAGTAAATACTAGAACAAATTTTAGATGTGGTGGGAGAAGAATCACAGTTACGCATTATTCATTTTATGTAAGATTTCTCTTTTCCTCTCCCAAGATAAATCAAAACAGACACACACCACTATCTGCTAGATGAAATCTGTAAGCACAAAGAAAACTAAAAAGTAGCATCAGCAAAATCCAGAACAGAAATACCACCTTCAAGAAAACCCCAAAGGCCAAAATCTTCTACTAGACTGGCAAATAGAACCTGCTAAGAAAACATGACAACTTTTTTCTATTTGGTGATGGCTCTCTAGAGGCTTATGGAAGGGTAACACAACTAAGATAGACAGTGTAATAACTTTCATTTTAGTTATTAAACTGTTCTTAACCCATGGGCCTTTACCGTTTTTTCCAACTCTCTTCCCCATCCCACTGGGGAGATGAAGAGGAGTGATCAAGAGGGTGTGTAGTACTTAGTTGCCAGCTGGGTTTAAACCATGTGCTGCTGCTTCTCACCTACCACTGTTCAACCTAATGTGCATTCACACTAACAACTCATTGTGCTTCACAGTTAGATCTGTTGCTAAAACAGTGAATTTGCTACACGTGCACTGTACTGTGGATATAAAGAGATAACTTCTTCTGACAGACTCTCAGAAAAAAAGAACAAACTGGAAGACAAGAGTCTTCTCTTACCTGATCATGCATTAATGCTGCAAGATGAGTTGTTTTTCCTCCAGGTGCAGCACACATATCCAAAATTCTCTCTCCCGGCTGAGGGTTTAAAATATGGCTCACAACCACAGAAGGCAAGTTCTATCAAAAAAAACCCAAAACAACAAATAAGGGAGAATTCAAACCTTATGTCCTGCATCAAGTCCTGTATCAAGTCTAAGAAATGACGGATTTGTTGAAACAAAAATTCATTCAGCAGTGAAGATACCTATGATATTGCTGTCAGATCCCTAGAGAAAATGAACTATTGCAATTACATAAAAGAGACAGTATGGGTCAGAAATCTCCAATGGCTCTTTTTTTATTTAAAGCTTTATATGAAGATCTATGACTGAAGTTTAAGGGTTCATGACTATGGAGACTACAGTGCTAAAAGTCAAAATAAAATAAGCTGATACTATCACAGACACTGAGCAGCTCTGTATATTACAATTATTTTACATTGATGTTTACTGGAACATTTACTATATGAACATACTGGTGTAGTATAGTAACAAGCAGTAAGATCAATAGGCAGGAGTTTAAACTTGCTGAATTAAGGTACCAAGAAGCTGAACTGCGCTATTAATGGTATAAACATAACAGATGCATTGAAGAGAAATAATATGCAGCAACTGTTCACAGTATTGCATCTTACACAATATACCAATACTCTGAAAGATTCTCTTCTACCTTGGTTCAACACAAAGATATAAAAACCTTTTAAAGTTGTCTTTACTATATGTTGTCTTTGGTTAGCACAGTTTCAAGTTCCACACCACAGTGTTCAAAAAAAGTCACCATAATTCCTCTCACACACAGCAAATTCAAATCAAAAAAGCCGGAACAAAGGGTTGTGAACAGTGGCACAAATTCCAGCTGGAGGCCAGTCAATAGTGGTAACTGAAAGTTACTAAAAGTATCTGTGCAAAAAGAATTTTAAGTTTTTAAGTATTTAAGTCACTTTGAAGTCGCTTACTATATCTCAGATGCAGTATGTTGCAGTATGCTTAAACACGCAGTTACTGACTTCATTCTAAATGCTTTGTTTTCTTTAAACCCAAAGTGTGAATTACATGCCACATTTATAAAGTATTACTGTGTACTTAGAGAATATTCATCATTCTGCAAATAGTACAGACTTTACTTTTTGTAATAAACATACCTGTAAAAACAATTGACTAGGGAGCACATTGTCAAAAGAAGGACTAAGGTAGACTGGCTCTACCATTCTTATGCCCAGCCCACTGAAAAACATGAAAAAAAAATCAACTACTCTGATTTATTATTTATAACAGTATTCAATTAAAATCATTATGCTTACAAATAGAAATTTGGAGCAATAATCTCACAAAAATTAAAACATATATAAATCAACTAAAGAAAAATTACATCATTAAGTTGGGTAAACCAGAACAAAAAAGGTACTATGTTATAAATTGGAAATAGCTGTAAAAGCAAATTTTTATTTTTTGTACACAAGACAAACTGAGATCTAATCCAAGCCTTGGTAATGTAAAGAAATGCATTAAACCAGACTGTGTTAATGTCAAGCCATAACTACTTTTGGCTAGCCATGTCTGCACTAGGGAACTGGCATATGATTTCTCATTTAGGTCTTCCTTCATTTTCCTAGATTGGTCTGAGATTTCAGATTTCAATAACTAAAGAAATGCTATTTCAAAAACCTTACAGGAATATTGATTTGCCTGCAACACAAAGGTTTGAGCTTAGAAGCACTCTAGAAATTTTAAATATGGCTGGAGTTCTGACAGAGATTTCATTAAGACAAAAAGAAAATGGCCAACAAGATAAACAAGGAGAAAGCAAACTTGCAGACACCAGATTTTGTGTTACGTGCTGCCACTTCCTGTCATCAACTCAACAGGTACATCCTACCACTACTTCTACTATATTTGAGCTCTAATGTATCAGAAATTCTCTGACAGTGTAATTTTTATTATTTTTTTTTTAACTAGGCCATTTGTAGTTTGTACTCAGGATGTGAAGTCTTGGTCATTAATTTAATGTCCATGCTTTTCTACCCTGCTTTTTTATATATATTTTAGTATAGCATACCTTAGTATTTTAGATGACAGAAGAGAACAAACAATATGCTTTGGCAACAAAAGAGAAAAGTAAGTAATCCTGAAACAGGCAACTACCTTGGCAAACGTTTGTTTGTTGTTTTGGGTTTTTTCAAGATATCTGACCTTATGTTCTGTTCCCTGCTCCACCAAAAAAAGCCTTTACAAATATTTTTAGGAGATGGGAGAAAATGGCAAGGCTGCACTTTCATTCCTTCCAAATAGGAAATTGTTCTGTTGATACAGAGCAATTTACTGAAATGCAACTTTTTCATAGCGAGAATGTTTGTCACTTCTGTTTGTTCTACATTATTGAAGTCATATCCTACGTAAATTCTGAAAAGGCTCCCATTTCTCTTCTCCTGCCTCTCAAGTAAACTGGTATCTGGTACTACCCTGAAACTAAATGTTGACTCTTCTAATACTTTAGCACTTTTCAGTACTTTTGTAGTACTTTAATCAGAATTGCCATCACACTACTGCTTCCTTATTTGTGAAGTTACAGAAGACAGCAGGAGGCACAATTCTATTATATTCCCAGAAACTAACACTTCCTAAAAAATACTGGAAATCCCAACATATAACACAGGTCTCGATGAAAGCCACCTTGTGTTTTATGTAGGGTACCGAGCATTTCAAAAGGTCTTCCTCTCTTCCTTTCCTTTGCAAAATTATACGTGTAGACTGCAGTTACTATGGACTTACTTTAATGGGCCCTTTGAACTAAAGATTTCACTGCGACTCAGTTCGGAAATCCCATTTCCAAGGAAAACTTTGACTCCTTCAAATTCTTTGGCTCCTTTTTTACATTTCCCTTCAATATCTGAATACACAGAGACCAGATCTCCAGCTTTCAGAACTGCACAAAGAACAGAAATTTTGAAATTAATATTATGCTTGACAAGACAGTAGTGACCAAGTAATTCAGGTTTTTCAGTAGAATATGTACTTCAATTCCTATATCATAGCAAACTTTAAACTTTCTTAATGTTATCAAACAAAAAGATTAACTGATATTAAGACCTGAAAGGGTACACGGTGAACAATGGCTACTAAATGATCAGAGCTATTGAGAGACACAAGGTTACAAATCAGACCATGCATCTTGTTGTTAGAGGCCAGACAAATCTTCAGGGTTTTTTATCACTGCATGGTCACCTACAAGTTCTAAGCACACTCTTCAGGATTCAGTCCTCTGTGTATGCTCCAAGCCTGCAAGCATCAAATACACTTACTGTACAAAGGCAGTAACACTAAATTTGTCCAATGATCTCTCAATAGCTAGGTACAATATAGCTATAGCTGCTTTTTCTGCAACTACTGCTTTGATACAAATGATTTTATATTCTTGTTGAAATAATTTTTCTGGTGGTGCTCTCTTCGCTCTAAGGCAACTGCTGTTCTCAATAATCCTCTAAAAGAGTTTTACATCTGGAATTAAATCCTTCAGAACAGTAAAGTATGTAAATATACACCAAATTTTAAAAGTTGCTTAGGGACTTTAACAAACTTTCTGAGCTAGAACAAAAATAGATGGAAAAGAAAGATGGTTTTAGGTGATTTTTTATAACATAAGCAAGCTCTATGCACTGACTGGCTGAAAAAATAAGCTTAAAAATAAAGGTCTCCACTGTCAGCAATAAACAGTTTTTAAAAATTACATTTCTGACATGTCAGACTAGCTGAAGCAACAAGAAGGTATGACAAGTAAGAGTGATGGCAGTTCAGCTTCCCAACAACTTTTTGAATTGTACAACAGCCTACTGTTATTGTCTGCTTAAACTTCACTGAACAAAACTTGCAGCAATTTAACTCTCCCATCAAGCACTTTTGCCAGTGATTTTTTGCAGTATTCAAACATAAAGGATTTTATTTTACTCTCTGCTGACAATCGTGTTTTTGAAATGCATTAATATTGTGTATGGTTCTTAAGCTTTTTGTAGCTTATATTGGCATTCTATAAACATAAAGCTTAGAGTCTGATTAGTTAAATTAAACTCAAAGCCCTCTCATAATTAGTTTACCCTCATTTGGGTTTCAAGTTCAGTGATTAAGTATGTGTTCTTGCTGTACTCGTTTTTCCCTATTTAGACCATCTGTGCTTAATACAGCCTCATTATATTTGGTCTCGAGTATGTAGGATGCCCTTTTATTTTATTTTCCTATCTACAATTCCCCTGAAGTGTTCCTAAAGTTTTATAGTATCTTTTATTTTCTTTGAATTGATGTTGCATGCGTAATTACATGCAGCAATTATGATAAATCACTAGCTGACTCAAACGGGGATTTGAATATTTATGAGGTTGTCTAAATAAGCAGTTTCAACAACTGCCATGGCAATATACTTATTCCATTATCATTTTCTAGAATGAAAAACATCCCTTTTCAGTGAATTGGACTTAAGCACATGCTTAAAACTTCTTGAAGGTTTTTTCCTAAAAGGGAATGAAGTTAAGTGGCTAGATAAATGCTTTCCTGACTCACTTTGTTTAATAATAAGAACCATGATGACTAGTAGATCTCATCACAATGGAATAATGAGATGAATCATCCAAAATTATACTGATTTTACATAAAGTTAATTTGACCTTTAAATAAAAAAGAAATAAGCTGCTGAACACCAAGCATGCATACGCAGATTTTTTATATTGGCCCATCAGGCACTGAAACAAAAATTTCCATTTCTTAAGAATCTGCCATTAAAATTGAAAATTTTTCTCATCAATAGAAACTTTTTATTAGATCTCTCACACATAAACAATCGCAAATGAATTGCCAACGGATTTAAAAAAAAATCTATTTTTCTAGATCTGTAACTTAGAATCTGACAGGATCATGAAGGCAACTGTCTTTGTGACTGAATAAAAAAAATAATATATCTGGAAGTAGTATCTATGAAATAATCAACATACATCAATTTATCATCCAGATGTATCTGTTGTGGCGTTCCTTTCATTCTTCTTTTCTTTTTTACAAGACTGGAAAGTGGCAAACTTCTGTGGGTTTATTCTACTGAACATTCATATTAAAAGTTACAGTGTTCAGTAGTACAAAAAATCTCATGTTTTACTTTCAACATACTCTTTAAAATTATTTTCAAATGAAAACAAGAAACTGAAATCCTTGACAAGTAAAACTTTCACTAGGAACTACATATTGAAAAAGCAACTGTGAATAGGAAAAAAAAGTCACTATTTATTGGAAATTGTCATCAAGGGGTGACATTTTTTCTGTCCTCTTTACAACTTAAATATGTGTATTATAGAATTCTTACATCTTGAGGTAGATATAATTCCAGGAACATAAACATGTGCTCCTCGAAGTACTGCATATCCACACTGGGCTCCAACAATGACTTCAGATGCATGCTTTTTTAAATCTCGCCTAAAAATACAAAATGCAGGTCAGTTAAAAAAAAAAAAAAAAGAAAGTATACTAGAAAAAAAATACCCTGCAAGTAAAATCTAGTTCATAAATACTGGTTTTATCACAGTATAATAGAAATAATAGTTAACTATCCTTTATTACATTGAAAAGAATTATTTTAGTCCCAGAAGAATCAAAGGAAGGAGCCAAGAAAGAAACTTATCCTCAAAATAAAGCATATTCTGGTACATTCTGCCACTATTATGAACCTGACACAAGAATACAAATAAATTATACTGAGATGGAGAAATAACCCTGTATCCCTTCAACGACCAGATGATTGTAAAGTGTATTTTTTGTGTTTAACAACTGCTAAATGTTTCTATAGCAAATGTGTAGCCAGGCGCTAGGAACTCCACCAGTAAGAACTGTGAATAAGATACTTACTCGAACTTATTAAAGTGTAAATGTATTTGAATATAAATAAAACAGAACATTCAGAGAAAGATGCTATGAAAGAGAATTAAATTGACAAAGAACAAATAAAAGAATTAAATACTATTTTAGAGCCTACAGCATTTACAAACTGCTATGAATCTCCACCTAATCATGATATAAACTGGATCTTAAGCATGTTAGCCTTCATTATGAAAATACTTAAAGTAAAAGGCCCATCAATGAATTCAACAAAACAGTCAAGAAACTCCATAGGGGCAGACACAAATGCATCATGGGAAATCCCCAAACATATCTTAAGAATTAAGAACAAATAGTCACTTTGAAGTGGATAAAACTGATTGATGAATCCTTTCTGATTAATGATACAGTCTCCCTAAATTCTGCTCTGGACTTGACTCTTGTGGAAGAAAACCATGGCTGTATTTAGCTCTAGTTCATATTCCAGTGCAAAAGTTTAGTTCTTCTGTCTGCCACCTAGCTGGCCTTCCATATAGATGTACTTATGTTACATTTTCCATATTAAAACTCTCATCAATAAGGAGAGAACTCTATGTTTTCTTACATACTTTAAGAACTAAAACTATCACCTGGTTAGGGTATGGACTGTCCACTAGGTCTTAATATAAAGAAATTTGTGTTTCATTTACAGTGAGTTAGTTATCATAACTGTTTAACAAGAAATCTGTAAGTGAAATATGAGTTATGACAAGCCAAAAGACTTGAAAATTTCAAACCTGGGTCCAATGACAGGAATTAATAAGATGTCCCGGAGTTTTGGGTGCTCAAGAACTGGAACACATAGTCCTTTAAATTGCTGTTTCATTAAAAAACATAATTATTAAGCAACACTAAAAATCTAATACTTAAGTACTTAATTAGACTGAAAACTACTTTTCCATTCGAATTTATAGCTGTAGCATACAAAAAAATCCCCCCAAAGTAATGAAACAGTTAAAGAGAGGCTGGGTAATAGCATGTAAGTAGACACTCCATGTTAAAAATACTGGTGTAAAAGACATTTAATACATTTAATAAACTGAGAAATAACAAGGCCACAAAGGGATTCAGTGAGAAGTTACTTCAGGGAGTGGGACAGTGTTCTGACACTCATAACCCTATCACTTTAAAAAGAAGATGTCTTCTCGCCTGAGCCTTCTAAAATATAAACTTAAAGCATGCAAAACTATAAATTAATTTGTATCATATAAGTATTTTCTCTTAAGAAAACAATCCATGACCATACTCGTTAAAAACTGTTATGTGGCTTCCTTTTCTAATAGAACATTTCAAAATAAAAAGTTTGTAAAAACCCAGCCTTAATTATGTTTTCAGAAAAGCATTTTCCCTTGAAGGAAAATATCATACTGCAATACCCATTTTCAGACTTCTACAATCAAGCTAAAATTAGCATAACTCATTACCATTCCAGCCAGCAGAATCCTGTCAACTGCCTCTGCATCACAGAAATGTCTTGGCTCCTCTCATGCAGTAACTCCCTGTACTCCCACTGATATTAATAATTTACGTAAAGAAGAACTGGATCTTTTTATACAGAGTGAAGATACAGGATACAGTTTCAAAATAACCTACTTCTTAAGCATAATGGCTTACATATTATCATATTAAAAAATATTTAAGGTAAGTAAAAAAACAGGAAATCATATAAAGATTAAAAACAGTTTAAAAACCAGAAAATACAGCTGCAAGACATCACTTTGGCTTCAGTTTCTAAAACATACAGATTTTCTCACTTTCCTGAACAGTTTGTGCGATTAGACATACAGCCATTCTCCTTTAAAGTGTTCTAAACATGCTGAACACTGCATACTGAACTGAACAGTTTCTATCTCTTTGTACCATCTTATCTAAACTTATAATGCCTTTACACTATTTACTACAGTAGTATCCCAATCCTATCTAAGGTTTGGATCTGCCATATGAAAAAGATTTGGTTGTCTTTTCCCTCTGTTATTGCTTTTCTTGAATGTATTAGATGAGGATACTGCACGACAATAAATTTAACATTTAATGCTGACAGGAAGTCAATATGATTGCATAATGTTAATACTAGTGGACATGTATTAAGCTAAGGAATAGTTTCCAGTAATGAAAAGCTCTCAGAATCAGGCAAAAGATGAAATACCCTGTTATTTTTGCTGTAACAAAGAAATTGCACAAACCTTCTGGATCTCTTCAACCAGCAATTTTTTCACATGTTTCACTGAGGCCAAGTGGGTATTAACTCTAACAGCTGAGAAAGCTGGTGGATGAGACAGATGACTTAAGAGAGATTGGTATTTACTCTCTGCCTCCTGTGTACCTAAAGCAGTGATAAGCTGCAAGTGAAAGAAGAGGTTTTGTATTAAAGAGATTCACACAGCAGCCTCTTGCTCAGTGCCAAAAAAAAAAAAAAAAAGAAAACAACCCAACAACTGAATAAACATTCTGCAGAAATGGAGAAATATGGTTGTCTGGTATGCAATAGTGAGGAATGTCTATGTCTAGAGGCCTAACTCCAAAAACCTCATGAACTTCTTGAGAAGGACTTGCTGGAAAAACAGTAGCATTAGCAAGATCATTGTAAACAGGCTGCAGCAAGTACCAAAAGTAACTGCCAGCGAGCTCTGTGATCTTAGCAAGATGAAAGAGTAGATTCAAAACTATGAATTAATAACTCTTACCCCATTATATAAAACTGTCATTTTTGCGTTCTCTGACATTACGAATTCATAGACTGCCTATAGTATTTTTGGTTCTACACTACAGCAAGGGAGTATTTCCTGTCAACATTATTTGATTAATAAGTGGTTAATTTTCTGTGATATTTCTTCAGTGGGGTCCAAACCTGAAGTCTCAGATTTATTCTAAATTGAGCTTAAACATTTTTATACTACTTTGAGCCAACAGGCATAAAGAATAAGTCTGTATTTTAAAGAGAACTGTATATAAAAATCTGTGTCTAATGTAGAGATGATACTTTATTTATAGCACTGAAGTCACCTAACATATTAAATCTAAAGGAATATTAAGAGTGCTCAATTAGTGAATATTTATTGATGTAATATCTATTTCACATACCTCGTTGTTTCTGAACACTTTGGTGAGATACTCTTCAACTTCACGTTGGAAAAAGATTTTGGGGAAAAAAGACATCTTCCTTTTGTTTTTAAAATGTGCTGGTAAAAAAATGAAATAAGGAAAATATTTGCTTAGCGGTTTTTATCATATTCTATAATTTTATAAGTGTAATATAAAATTACAAACTAAGCTGCAGTTTCTGATACTTCTAGTTTAATAATGCAATTTTACTGTTCTCAAAAATCCAAATACCGCTCAGGATATGACCGTAACACTATTATTAACTGCATTTCAGAATATGTTCATTAACATGTTCAGCACTTGCAATCACCTTATAATGAGGCTACTGGTTTCCTTGCTTTCACACCTTTCCCAGCCATACCTTCCCAGACTACTCATCAGTGTTTAAAATGTGAATAAAACGTCGCAACCTTCAAATCCTGTCCTGTTAAATCTCCCCTTGATATCCTTAACCTTGGGGAGAACTTGCTATTTAGTCCTAGAATTAATTCACAAAGGCTCCTCACAGAATTTCGCTTTGACTCTTCTAAGTCACTTCTTTGAAATTCTTATTCTATTACATCATCATATCTGTTCATTTTTACAGATAATCTTCTAATTTTTCACTGTCAGATTTCTTTTTCTCAAGCTTAACTTCTTAGATTTCCTCCATAGTTAAAATTATCCAAACTTCATAATAAGGGGACTGTGGCCAATTATTTTTTATTCCATACATACTTAAAAAAAAGTAAAGAAGGACTATTAGTAAGTTTTCTCTTGAGTCTGTGTTTAATTCACAGTAGGAATAGTGAAGCATTAATGCAACAGAAGCTCTGCTCATCCTTACTAAAATTTTTAAGCTGTCTGGTGAAAGATTACACGGTTAAAAGGTACAGGAAATTTCCAGATGTTGTTTTAATTGCTTCTGCAAAGCCCAGCTATAAAGTCCCTATGGTAGTTCAGCCCTAATGCAGCTTGTATTCTTTCTAATTATTCTCTATTTTTCTCTGTAGGTAATAAAATAGTTATCTTTCCAAGTTGTATTTGCCCACCCCTATATTGCTTGTATATTGAAAAATTATATATACTTCAGTCTGAAATAAGATTTCCTAAAAAAATAATAGCTTGTTCACACCAACATAAGTGGAGGGAAAGTGAGAACACCTCCTGTCACTATAGGTTTACTATATCCATAAGAAGTATAAATCAGAAACTTTGGTATTCATTCTATTTGAGTAAGAGACTGTATGTCACTTTCATCATACAACCTCCCCCCCATTTTTTTTTTTTTTTTATATTTCAGGTCCAGATGAAGTTTTAATGCTAGAAGAATGTTATTTTCTTATCTTTAGACTTAACTTTTCAGCTCAAACAAAGGCAACTTTCAGTTTTATGGGTAGGAGTTTCAAGCGTGATTCCCAAGATTAGCAGCCTTTGAAAGAAAGAAACTAATGGAAAGAATGAATTGTGAACCCTAACAGGGACTTTGGTACTAACATTATGACGGTATACTTTTAGGAAATTAAACAGGTATTTTATGATGACCACAGAATCCCACAAAATGATTGAGCTGATCTCACAATTACAATTACTTCTTCATGGAAAACCAACCACTGACCTGACAGTATGTTGGCAACAGGACTTGTTTCTATCTGATTTTAAAATGTGACAGTGTGCCACCATGAAACATGAGCCAGCAGGTGGTCAGAAACAAAAGTTCTTGGTCAAAACCAGGGTACACAAAGGACAGAACTGCAATGAAGTTCTCTAAATGTGTGATAAAAGGGCAGCTAGCCCCATGATACAAATTAACAAGACACATAATGCAGAATCTATCGCTTAAAATTTCATACACAAATAGAAAAGTTATGTGTTAGAAACCACTATCCTAAACAGGATGGCAAGTATATTAGAATACCTGAAACTTAATGAGGGCCAACAGAAAAACAAGAATAAAACCAAGGAGATTTCACTTCTCCCTGTATAGATGGGGTAGATGTCACACATAAGCATGATGCCACATCTGTGCTTTTAACCACAGTTAATGAACACTTTCAAAGCCGATGAGGGAGACTGTCTTGTGCCTCTTCAAATACAAGAGTTGGACTTCAAACAGAACTAGCAGGAGGCAGCTTCAAAAAATGCACGACCTTGCTGGTTTTCTTTTCCAGACCTGCTGTGCTGTACACCCTGCCCCAGGAAAGGCTTTTGACAGACTTCAGAAGAGAGCCCTTGAAGGTGCATCACTCCCTGTTCACCACCTCCGTACAGATTCCCCTGTGCTGCTGTTGGGAGCTGCTGCGGGGGATGCGATGCAGGACCAGGGCTTTGATCTAACCACATGCATAAGCATTGCAAGCTGTCAAATGCAGCCAGCACGCAGCTATACCGAGTAAGACTTAACTTTCAAACTTCCTCCTTTCCCCACCTCTTCCCACAAGAGGAAAAAGTTTGTTCGTTGCTGTGGAAAGCGGAATTTGGGGGTCCCTCCTTCACTTCCCATTCGCCCCGTTTCTGAATACACCTCGGTGTGGGGCTGGGGGTAGGTATTGCGCGGCACCTCAACCCAGGCTGCGCCAAGACGCGGCGCAGCTCAGCGGAACGTTCCTCCACTGCTCCCTCAGCACCGGCGGACACTGAAGGAGCCACAGACCCAGCCCCCGCAGGGACGCTAAAAGAGCCCACAACGCTGAGGTCAGGCCGGGCCGTGTCCCGCCCGCCCGTGGCGCCGCGCTGACCCCGACACGCCGCCAGCCCCGCACCTACCGCCAGGCACCGCGCCGGTCCCGCCTCCTCCGGCGCAGCGGCAGGAAGTTCCGCCTCTGCCGCTGCAGGGTTTGCTCGAAGGCCGACAGGGTGTTCCTGGCTCGGCTGTTACTATGGACCCAGACACGCCTTAGAGGGGCGGGAGTACTCCACGGCACGGGGGTGGAAGAGCCGGCCTGAGCCCTGGCCGGAGTAAGCAGCGCCCTCACCGCTCCTGCCGCCAGAGGAGCTTGCCCTGCGGGCAGATCCCGCTTTGCCAGGGCGCCGCGGGCTGGGTCGTTGCAATGCCTTCCTCCCTCCCTGGGGTATCGAGCTGTGTGTTCAACTGCCCGCATCGCTGACGGCAGGTACCCGCGGCGGAGCGGCGTGTTCCCGCCTTACGGGGCAGCAGTGAGGTTGCAGTGGTTCAGGTTACATGTTCAATGTACAGCTTCGGTTCGTAACGAAACTCTTGACAAAGCGTTCCTGACGGAGTTTTGGGGTTTGTTTAATTTTGGGGGTTTGTTTTCTCTTTTTTTTTTTTTTTTTGTGTGTGTGTGTCCTGGTTTTGGCTGGGATGGAGTAAATTTTCTCCCTAAGAGCTGGTGCAGTGTTGTGGTTTGGTTTCAGTCTGAGAACAATGCTGATAACACACCGATGTTGCTAAGTAGCGCTTAACCTAATCACGGACTTTTCCGTCCCTCATGCTCTGTCAGTGAGGAGGGGCACAAGAAACTGGCAGGAAGCAGAGAGACAACACCTGACCCAAATTAGTCAAAGGGGTATTCCCTGCCGTGCCCAGTACATAAACGGAGAACTCACCCAAAAGACCAGCTCGCTGCTCGAGTCAGGCTGGCGGTCGGTCGGTGGATGGTGAGCAACTGTGTTGTGCATCACTTGTGTTTATTGTTGGTTGTTTTTTTTTTCCTTTTGGTTTTATATTCTCTCCCTTTGTTGTTTCCCTTAGTAATAGTATTATATTGTATTTTAGTTATCAAACTGTTCTTATCTCAACCCCTGGTGTTCACGTTCTTTCGATTCTCCTCCCCATCCCGCCTGGGGACGGTAAGAAAAAGGGGAGAGGGGTGTGAGCGAAAGGCTGCGTGGTGCTGAGTTACCGGCTGCGCTTTAAACCACATGTTGATTTCGTTGTTTTGTTTTGGGAGTTTTGTTGGTGTCCTCCCGCCCCCAGCGTGAGCAAGCTTAAACGCTCCTGCGTGTATTTAAACAGAGTATTTCCACCCCTCCGGTGTGTTAAGTGCTCCAGTACAGCACTGAAAAACACATCGCTATTTTTGAATGCTTTCCAGGAAAGAATCGAATGCCTTGAAAACCACAGGTCCTTCCTAGCCGCAACGAAGACCGCCCCTACCCGGGCGGGGAACGTGGTGACGGGGGAAAGGACGCTCCTGCTCCAGGGCCAAACACCGCTGTGGGGCCGCTTCTACCCGGGCGGGGGACAAGCTATAACCCGCAGCACCCTTCCCTGGCGGAGAATTCCTAATCCCCCGGTCTCGCCACCAACCTGGGGGAAAGCCCCGCCACAGCAAGCCCCCCTGTCCCCGATATCGCTGAGGCCACACCTCGTGAGCATACGTGATGACGCACAAAGTGACGCGATGCTACAGTCGTGTAGGCGTTAGGGCGGCCCATTGCGCCGTGAGGCCGTTGGCCGGGGCGGGGCGGTGCCGCTGTATGCC
>JANHGB010023599.1:0-13813 GCA_026283785.1 Coracopsis vasa
GCTGGTCACACTCCTTTTGATGCAGCCCAGGATACGGTTGGCTTTCTGGGCTGCAAGCGCACACTGAAGCTGGCTCACGTTCATTTTCGCATCAACCAACACCCCCAAGTCCTTCTCCGCAGGGCTGCTCTGAATCTCTTCTCTGCCCAACGTGTAGCTGTGCCTGGGATTGCTCTGACTCAGGTGTAGGACCTTGCACTTGTCTTGGTTGCACCTCATCCTTTTCCAAATTTATTTCTCCAATTAGCTTCCAGAGAGGGACCATATTATCCCTAGTCTGTCTTTTGTACCATCAGGAATGGAAGAATCACCTGGTTTAGAGTATCAAGGTATTTATGTAACAACACTGAGACCTGTGGGAAAAACAGTGAACAGGGGTGGTTAGTGTTTATTTGAGAGAGGAGGAAGGTGAAGCAGAAGAGAGTGAGAAGGGGAAAAGGGAATATATGAGGTAGCAAGGTGTAATTAATGCTGTCTGGGGATATCTGTTGGGCAGTCTTGTGCTTTATCACTGTGGACTAAACTAGGACAATAAACCAAACTTCTTTTTCTGACCACAGAACATGCATCATGTGAGGAGGATGAGGGGAAGTGTGCTCTTCTTAGCCATCCAGGGAACACCTGAGCCAGATCAGGCATCCTGGTATCACTATATCATCGTCCTAATGACTTCCTGCCAACATGAAAAGGTGCTAGTGGAAACCTTGTGCAGTCAAACCCACTAGAGGCTTCTGAGTCTGCTTCTTCATGGAGTTGGTAGAATGAACTTCCGAAACCATATGAAGTGGTAGGAAGGACCTCTGATCACTATCTGTTCCTCAGTTTGGCTAAACATAATTTCCCTGAAACTAAGAAGGTTCATTGACGTGACATCTCTGGAAAGTACTGGTTCATCAAAGAGCCCTGGAAATACTTCTAGTGCATGATAGGAGTTAGACTTGCAATGCAATTTTATAGCTGTTGTTCACTTAACTAAGTGAAAAGAAAAATATGATAGCGGAATTATCTTTGCCTTGCTAGAATGAATCTGTTGCTTTTCTGTTTAACCTACTTTAATGTTAAGAGAGCTCTCGGAAGCCATAGCAAGAACGGATAGAGTAGATGCAAATAAAACCTTTTGTGATCTGCCACCTGAGGAAGTCTATAGCAATCCCTGCGTTGTCCTGTCAAATAGCTGCAAGGTGCAGCTTGAAAGCCAGCTGTCCCAGCAAACAGAGGTGCGAAGCTGCCACTGGGATCTCAAAAAGTTAATATCGCCAGAGATATCTCTGCTCTGGTTTACTCAAAACTAGTCAGTATTTCTCCTCTGTGATGGAGCAGAATGATTTTTTCCCTCCCCCAAATGATGTTGTTTGCAGTTGCTAGACAGCCCTGTCTGCAGTCGCCTGTGGGCCCTACTCACCATGCAGGTTAAGAGGCTCGTAAGTGCTATTTACAGCCAGGCATTTACAGCCTTGCCGGCCAACAGAAGTGTTTTCAGGACTTGGAAAGTAGCTCCAGATTATTTGCCCACACCAACGCTGAATCTGCTGGCTGATATGCCTAGATGCATGGAAAGTTTATAAATTTTCACCATCCAAAAAGACACTACTTCTAGTAAAAATTGATTGAAATTAAGTTATTTAAAATGTTTAGCATGAATTCTGATTTGTATTCAATTTTAACAAAGTTCATACTTTTCCCTCTTTGCAACATTCCAAAATGCATTATAGAACTTCTCACAATTTCATTGAGTTAAAAAAACCTGACAGTTGTGTGGAGGAATTCTCCCTCCTCCCATCTTGTTCTGTCATTGTTGTGACAGACTGTAATGGCTTGTAGGATGGTGGGAGGCAACTCAGAGGAGCAGTGAACTCAGGAATATTGTGCTTATCCCCTGTGAGCTTTCAGACAATGTCCCAGCAGACTGATGGAAGACTGCTTCTTTAGACCAAACATTTTCTCTTTCAGAGATCAGTGGATGCAGAAGTCTCCATAGTGATTCTGTGCAAAAGCAGGTTTTGGAGGGGGAGTAGGGAGAGCTACAGGCTGTTTTACACATTGCCGTTTGAGAGGAATCCACTGGTCAAGAGATGGGAGCTGTGCCAGAGAATATCTGGTGCTGCAGTCTTGGCCTTAGTGGGATAGCTCTAGTGGATTTAACCATGAAGATCTAAAGGGATGGCTGGTCCCCACCTATGTCATTTTCCAGGGGTTATTGCCTCCACTGCAAAAGTAACAAAGCAGGATTCACATCAGTTCCTTGACTGCCCCAGGGCACTGCCCAGTATTCCAGATTAACACCCACCTTTGAAGCAATTTATACAACTGTGTTAGGTAGTGGACTGACAGGGAGACCCTCGTCCTCTACCACTGCCTGCACTATCAAGGTAGTAGGCTCTGGAAGGGAAGCACAGAAAAGAGGTGTGCAACAAGCAACAGCGATGTGTTCAACTCTGCTAAATGAATATCCTGGAGTTTGTCTGCCACTCATCTTGCAGGAGGTAGAATCAAGGGAGAGCCTGGTAGTGAGAGGTGGCCAGCCAGAGACCACTTCTGCCTTCTCCTATACCGCTGACACTCTTTAGACCATGATTTTCCTAAGATAGATACAGGGTGTTCTCAAGTGTATCCCTATTCCACTGACCTGCATAATCTGAGAAACTTGTGCCTGAATTTGACTGACATTATGAAGTAATTTTTTAGCTCTGGCTGTGCGTTCTGTTGTGTCATAAATACTTTTTTTCCCATGTACATCCATGTTTGTAGGTGAGACTGTCACATCTCTTCAGGTCAAGGGCACTAGCTGGCTCCTAAATTCCAATGATTAGGGATTTAAATAGAAAACATTTGATTCAAGGGTTGTCTGAATCTTAGAACAAGCAATTCTGGCTGTTGTGTCTGAACAGCACGTATGGGTTAAAGAAAATTATGAGAAAGAGAAAAGAAAGTCGTATATAAATGGGAATCACAGAAAATCCTCAAGATGAGACAAGACTGGAGACAGGTATGCGGCTGTAATGGGGAAATTGGGTTAGAAATAGTATAGTGCTTTGGGAGTACCCCATGTTTCAGGAGAAGGGTGTGATCTGATCGGAAATCGCCTGTGTAGGTCCAAAAGATCTGAACTAAGCTCCAAGGAAGGCTCTGATAGGATGGTGAAAAGGAGGAAGGCTTTATTTTTTTATAGATTCATGTATTTATCATGGCATGAAGAAAGGAGTGGTGGAATCCTTATGAGCATTGCTCACAAGTCTGACTTTCGTTTTTAGTTTACTTAGCTTTACCAAGTACTTGCAGAGAGATAAATGATATGAGCTGAAAGTAGCTCCAGATTATTTGGCCACACCAACACCGAATCTGCTGGCTGATATGAGCTTGCACTTCAGCGGTAAGTTCTGAGAGACAATGTATTTCAACCCTAAGGGACCAGCCTTAAATCCTGTGGAGACATCAGCTGTTTCCATCTTTTGGATGCCAAAGAGAGGATCTAGAAGCTGAAAACTAGAGATACCAGGTGAGTGAGTGCACTGATCCTTCCCAGACCCTGGAGGTTTCCGGTTAGAGGAAGATCTCTGGGTTGAGGCTGGATCTTTGGCACTTTCTTATTTGGCTGTGCACAGTTCTGTAGCAATAAAGTCTTGCTCTGTTTAGTGTCTTCCTTTGCAAATGTAAGGTAGGCCCATTTCCACCAGCTTGTAATTATTGTATGTCACTTAGGACTGTTTTTTTAGCATGCTACAGCATCTGTTAAAATATCTGTTTGATGTTAGACACTGCATGTTTATTCCTTATGACTTTCTTTTCCACCTCTTTATTATCGTGACAAGGGCCCAGGGCTGTTCCCAGCATGTCTGTCTCATCAGCATCTCAGTGAGTCTGTGTTAACAGCAGACCTGTGGTCCAGAAGGAAAGTCATAGCTAGAGAAATGAGATATGGGGGAAAAGGGGGGCTTGAAAGGCTACTGATAAAATGTCAAAGCATGGCCAGATATTGCATGAACATGTTCCTTACAATGCATAATTCCATGGTCTTCCTGTGCAAATTGAAAGTAGAAATGGCATCACACTGTCTATTTATTTAATCAAATACCCCCTGGCTTGGAGGTTAAGCTGGGAACATCAGTGCTCTGTGCGCACATGCATGTGTGTGTAAAGTACTGGGAAAACCTGGGACAGAAGGAGTCCTCTGCTAGCCGTACAGAGAAGGTAAGGATGGCTTTAACCATGGTTTCACTGTTGCAGAGCATCCAGAAGAACCTGAGGCAGCAAGTGCTTCTCCTGTAAATGATCATCCCTCTCTGACAACACTTGGTGACCTTAAGGACTGCTCCTGTTGGTGTCTGTAGATACGTCCACTTATCCCTAATATATGAACCATAGTTTCCCAGGAATTTTCCAGCCTTTTGAGTGGTTTTTTGGGACTCCAGTGTGGTTGCATTTCCCAGAAACATGAGAGATTCTTCTCTGAGTGAATTGATTTGTATGGTCAACATGCTCAGGGAAGCATAAAACTGCAACGAAATGGCAGGTTTGATACAGAAGAAGCTATCTGGAGAGCACTGAGCAAAGAGGAGTTTGCTTAGGGCAGCAGGCCTGCCTTCAGTGGTGTAAGGAATAAACTTAATTGTTGCCTGACCTCAGTTAAATGGATGACCACCTGGGCAATAGCATGTTTATTCACAAAGCCACTAGAAGCAACCTGAGGTGGAATTGCTTCGTCAGAATTTGTTCTAAAGGGGTCAGTGAAGCAGCGAAGATCGACATGCTGCTAGTACAGAATAAACATTCCCGCCCCTCTCGTTCCTAAACAGGTTTGTTCTGAACCAGTGGAACAGTAATGCTGCCTTCTGAAAAGTCCAACCTGCCTTGTCAGCCCCACAGTAGAGCCACCATGGGGGCCATCACAAGTACTTTGCTGCAGAGCCCCACTTCATGTCTGAGGTCCTGGTGAGATTTTCAAATACATCTGAGTTACTGCGTGGTGGCTGGAGCGCCAAGTTAGCAGAAAAAGCCAGTGATTATCTCTGCTAAAGAGCAGACATGGATCGTTCTTTCTGTGGGGTTTTAGAAGTATCCTCACCTTCAGTATTACTCACATTGACTGTATCACATTTCAGCCAACTGAGTTGCCAATTTAAGTCCAGGAGAAACGGAACTGCCTTGGGGCAGGTGGAATAACTGTTCTGTTTGTCTTTTAGCAGCCTATATACTCTTCAGGAAATAGACAAGTTAGCTGTACAAATCTGATAGAAGTGCTATCATTTTACCTGAGCAGGCTGCTGGGAAGGGAAGGGAGGGGAAGGGAAGGGAAAGGAAGGGAAAGGAAAAGGGCAGGGAAGGGAAGGGAAGGGAAGGGAAGGAAAGGGAAGGGGAAGAGAAGAAAGGAAAGGAAAGGGGAAGAGAGGAAAGGAAAGGAAAGGAAAGGAAAGGAAAGGAAAGGAAAGGAAAGGAAAGGAAAGGAAAGGAAAGGAAAGGAAAGGGGAGGGAAGGAAAGGAAAAAGGAAAAGAAAGAAAAAAGGAAAAGAAAGGAAAGTCTTCATAAATCTCTGAAAGAAACTATCCTTTTCCTTCTATTATTTTCCTCTTAGAAGAACTGCACTTGAGTGACTAAGTTAAATAACACAAGCAAAAGATGATGATTCATGCTGCTTTTCCTGATAGTTTCTAATGTTCAAAAGCCAGTATCACAGCTGCAGCTTTGAATAAATGCGTGGGGAAAGGAATAAAATTACAGTAGGTATGTTAGCGTAATGTTCCCAATGTGCAGCCTGTGTATGTGATTACCTAATATTCCTTACCAGCTGTTTCTTAACATTAGTCATAGTGATCTAAAACAACCACCCTCTCTTCATTTATCTCAGTAAATATTGTTCTTTTTTGAAGAGGTAAGCTGTTTAGGAACAAAAGTTGTTCCCTCCTCCCTTTCAGCTCTTTCGTATGCATGTCGTAATCATCTTGAATTGGAAACAGCTATAGCAGACTGTGTAAGTAATAAACAGTGAGGAAATATTTAAATATGGTAATAGCTATATTTGAGTATCATTATGAATGTGTTTTCTAGTAGCGTCTGGAAAATGCAAGGCTCTGTTCTCCCGCCAGTACAAAACAAAGACAAAAGGAGGAAATGTTTGAAGTTTCTCGTTTAACGCTACACTTCTGTCTTTCCAAATGGAATCAAGATATCCTCTGCAATTCAGTGTTTGTCTTTTCATTTCTTGGCAGTCCTGGGGTAATGTTTGGACTTGATGATCTTAAAGGTCTTTTCCAACCTACTTGATTCTATAATTCAAAACTGCTTATACTGTGCAACTACTTTGGTTTTTTTTCAAATATGCATTTTCATCATTCATCACCTGTTCATGCTAGCATCTTCATAAGTGCCTGTCCCACTTACTGATGGTGAGCTGTGCTCTATTCCTGCATAGCTTCCATGAAACTCAGTGGGATGTGTGTTCTCAAATTCACTGGGATGCATTCAGTGGAGCAAAATGCTGCTCAGGGTGAATAGAATCTGCTCAAGGTATGCTTGAAGAGGAAACAGCATGAGTGCTTGTGAGACAGAGGAGAGACTGCAAGTGGATCTCCTCACCCTGTGGCTTCAAATACCTTCTCTAGGCAGGGTGGTGACCTTCCTTGGCAGCACAAGCTACAACTGGAACCTTCCTGTAGCTGAAACCACAAGACTCACTCCTTTCTTTAGAAAAAGCCAGAGTCAAGACGTGAAATGATATTTTGGGTCATAAGCTGATCATAAGCAACCTGGTCTGGAACATGTGATCTCTAAGAGGGCTTCTTTGTTTTTGTGTTACATCTGCGTAACTAAGACTGTAATTTTGCCCAGCATTTACAAGTGATCATTTCTCACTGCCTAGTGAAAGGAAAGACCAGGTTAGTCCATATTCTAGTACGTGTCTGATACTGAAGTGGATGGTGAAATTTCCTACCTGGTCTTAAGCACAGAACAGATTGACAGGAATGCTTTCTTGTCAGCTGTCAGCAGCAAGAAAGATTTATGCTCCTCTGCAAAAATAAAGCATTCATGTAACACAAATCAGTTGATAAGTATTTGGATAAGTTTATGAATAAGTATTTAGAAAATGCTATTTAAAATCCTGAACAACAAGAAGCTCAAAGAACTAGCCAATATGGAGAAATAATCAAACTGGGCATAAATGGAGGGAAAAATACTCTACTTGCAAGTTTGAAGGCTAGTAAATGGTAGTAAAACATAGATCTCTAGCAAAATGTAGAGAAAGGCTCAGCTGGGGTTTGATTAAAGATCAGTGGGGAGGTCTCATAAATATGTAAAGTGCAGTGTATGTTCCTCTTTGTCAACATATAGCTGGTGCAAAATCAAGGTTGATTTCTGCATACTCCCTGCCTTGTTTCCTTTTGTCTTTCTACTAGTCTACTCAAACTGCATCATCTTCTCTTTCTGTCGGCATCATGTTCCTCATCAAACTGATGGGCAGCATAAAAGAAAGGACTTCTGATCTCACTGTGGCTGTTTTCTCTTTTTTTTCCCTGAGAAATTCAAGTGATCTTCTCAGTACCTGCACCTATGTAGATGAATAGAATCATAGAATCATAGAATAGTTAGGGTTGAAAATGACCTTAAGATCATCTAGTTCCAACTCTCCTGCCATGGGCAGGGACATCTCACACTAGACCATGTCACCCAAGGCTCTGTTCAGCCAAAGCTCTCTATAGAAAATAATCTTGAAAATGCAGTCCCAGAAAATGAAGAGTGCCATTTATAGACAGTAAATAAACCTTCAAAATTGGAGCACATTGGCCAGTACAACATGTTCTGCTGTTAAAGTTATTTAATATATGTAGAATACCAGCATGAAGTGTGTACAGTCAGTGTTTCTTCTTAGTACTTCCATTTAGGTGTTTGCTGCAGCACAAGAGATGTGTCAACTGAAGCATATGTTAGGATACCTGACACACTAAAATTCAAGGCACAGTATCCAAATACTGAATTCAAGTCTATTGTATAGGTAACCAGCTGTTATTTAACAAAAAGATACTTCATACTTATTCATAGTGGAAATATTTATAGTGAGTAATGAAAGCTTACTTTTTATTTCATAAGCAATGAAAGCATGCATTCTGAAATAGCTTAAAAACAACTGCGTAACAGCAATTTATTTCTGAGAAAGTTTAATCCAGGGCACTGCCATAATAGCTCACACTCCTGCTGTTGGCTATACATTATGTTCATGAAAAGCAACAGCTTTAACAGCTGTTATCATCACAGCATATTTCCAGCACAGCATTAACACACATTTATATCACGTGTGGAATCTTTCTCTTCCCTTCACCTCTTCTTCTGAGATAGATAACTACTCCTCCTTCCCTATGACCATGCTGTACTTACATAAACTGAGCCTTCAGAAGGCGAAGGGCACTTACAGCATATCCAGATGTATTGCCAAATCCTTCTTAACTGGGAACATACAGAAGACTTTGGTTGGGAAATCCTCAGCAAGTAGAGCATCCAGGGCTCTTGAAAACAAGTACTTTCTTCTCTATAGTTTATCTGATTCAACAAAGATGTTCCCTGTAGACAAAATGTTAATATTTCTGCGATTTCAGCAAAGACTAACCTGTCTCCTGGATTTCTAAAAAGAATTTTTCCTTCTTAAATCAGGTGAATCAAGCAAGGGATTTAAAAGCTTGAATCTCACTCAATTCTTCATTTTTGCTTGTTTGTTCTTGCACTTACTGGGAAGGAACATAATCAGACAGGTAATAGGTAACTGATAGACTCAAATTTCATGGTCCTCTACACAAACTACTGTGGAATTTACTTCTCATTTTAGTAGGCCTTGTCTAGTAGAAAGATGATGAAATAGCACTGTGTATCATCAAGCTATTACAGATAAGCAGAACTGATTCTGATGACATATCTTTGGTCTCTTTTTTCACATTTTGTCATTTAGCTCGTGGGTGTTTGGTTACCACTTAAAGCCTGACTGAGTCTGATTCACCAAGCATTTGAGGTCTAGCTTACTAGTGCTATGTAACTTCGACCTCTATGTAACACATAGGGTTACACCTGCATATCTAGCTAGCTGGGTCCTGTGTTGTTCCACACATCCTCCTTCCCTGGTCAAACATAGCAAGTATTCATGACCAACACTATCATCACACAGAGGTTCAAGACCATTCCAAAACAAAAGCTGCAGCATTCGTGATCTGTGACTAATTGCTGATGCTTCAGCTGACTGCTTCGCTCCAAACAGTGTATTTACATAGATTCTGGTTACCTCCTACAGTCTAGCTCTTGATGGTCATTGACGACCTTGAAAGTCATTGATAGTCATCTAAGATTACTGTCTGTGTTGACCCTATCTGGATAAAACAGACAACTGAGAAACCCATGTGTTTCTCCCTTACATGATCTGAAAAGGGCATAATGATTATATCTGTACTGTATACAAACAGTACTGTGTGTCTGAAATGACTTTTATGTTCAAAATAGCTTTTGGGTCACCACTGCTATCTGTGATCTGTCTTGTTACAATTACACAAGGTATCATTTTCATGAAATGATGGTAATACTCAGAAAATAAGTATTTATGAAAAATAAGTATTCATCACATGAAAGTAAGTATTGGGTTTACACTAATCTACACTATTAATATTTTCAAATTCCCCTTGACCCTGATAGCAATTTTCTGAATGAGGGAACAACAGGCTATTACGAAGACAGGCTGAGAAAGTTGGGGCTGTTCAGCCTGGAAAAGAGAAGGCTGCGTGGAGACCTCATAGCAGCCTTACAGTATCTGAAGGAGGCCTATAAGGATGCTGGGGAGGGACTCTTCATTATGGACTGTAGTGATAGGACAGGGGGAATGGGTTAAAACTTAAACAGGAGAAGTTTAGATTGGATATGGGGAAGAAGTTGTTTACTGTGAGGATGGTGAGGCACTGGAATGGGTTGCTCAGGGAAGTTGTGAATGCTCCATCCCTGGCGGTGTTCAAGGTGGGGTTGGACAAAGCCTTGGGTGACATGATTTAGTGTGAGGTGTCCCTGCCCATGGCAGGAAGGTTGGAACTTGATGATCTTAAGGTCCTTTCCAACCCTAACTATTCTATGATTCTATATACTTCAACCCATATATCACTGCAAGCTGCTTACTCCTTTGTTATTACTCGGTGGTTTACTATTAAACAATGTTGTGTCAGGTATGGTGCATCTGGAGAAAGATGTAAGATAAAATCTTTCTAGTAATCATATTCCAGGGAAATGATAAAATAGGAGCACATTGTTCACAGTCCTTCTCACATGCAATCTGGAAATACGCTGTTCTCACCATCCTGTGCTTTACCTTTTCAGTATGGTCTCATCTGTGGCAGCAGTTCCTGAAAGTCACAGTTAGATTTTATCTAATCCTTGTATCTGGTAAATAAAGACATGAAGCTTTGTATACTTATCTATGAAGGTGAAAGTTTTTGCTTGTAGACATTGCAATGTAGATTTCCTGAATGTATGCTGCTGTAAAAGCAGAAGTCCTTCCCTGAAGTATTCAGTAAACACTTAAGTTTTCGTAGTTTTCAGGATGCATGAGGACTAAGGGGAGAGGAGCCGGTCATGGCTTCAAACAACATTTCAGCCTGGCCAATGATCAGCAGACATTACGACCAGTTGCTCTGAGTGATTTTAGCAAGTGACAGAATTGTAATGCTGCACACACAAATTCCATGTAATAGAAGTAATACACCTGTCACGAAAGGCAATACAGCTGAATCAGGACCTTTGATAAGATGCTCTCCCACTCAGATAAGGAAGATGTAACAGACTTCCTGGAAACTATGAATTAGGTGGGGAAATGCTTGCCGCAGCTGGAGTGAAACCAGCATACTACTGAGCAAAGACAGTCAAAATGAAACAGGGTGAAGCTGCTCACTGCCTGGGAGGTGTGATATGTAGGGTCAGGCCAGAGCATATGTGCAATTTCTTCTCTGTCATGCCTCCCAGTGCACATGTGGACGTCTCAGCTAAGCTTCCGCAGTGCGTGGCAAACCAGTTCTAACTCAACTTGTGCCCTTCTGTCTGCATTTAAGTTACAATTTAATAACATGAATTATCATTTCATATACTAAAGGGTTTTTTAATGCTTTGTTAAATGACTGCCATGTAAAATACAGACAGTAGAATATTGACAGTGTTCATACAGTAGCGGGGAGCAATTCTCATTTAACTCAAAAAGCTGCAAGGTGAAATTTTATGTCATATCCACTGTTAGAAAAAGAGATCAGAGCTTATGGGCCCTTTTGGCCTGAAAAACCTATGAATTACTTCAATAAAGGTAGCACCTTGCACAAAATAAAGACAAAGCTCAATATCAGACATTGAAAGTTTTTATATTTGTTTAACAGCATACAGGAAAAAAGAAATGAGAACAGGGATGACAAAAGGAATGACACTTTGAAAGTAGAACGTATAAGTAAGAGACAATAAAAAGTTATAAGAACATATTAATCACACACAGTCTCACCATCTGTTGACTCCATATATATACCCATCCTACTGCTCCATATGGTACTTGAAGATAAATACATATAATGATGGATAACAAGTGAAAAATAGCACACAAAAGGTCTAACGTACATGTAGTAAATAAGCATATGGCATAATGACCCCATTTTGGTGTATCTGGCATGACCTCCCAGAATACACAAGCAAGGAAAGGAACTGATCAGCAATTGAGCAAATGTGGCATTAAAGAGAACTAGTGACTTCAGTCACTGAAAACTCAAAAAGCCTCAGCTGGGGAAGGAGCCTGAGCTGAACAAACAGCCTAGGAACATTAAACACTGAAAATAATGGGACATCATACCACCACAGAGCTGTGCCCAATTGCTGTCACTCCTCTTACATCACTCTTTCTCTTCCATGCATACCCAACTACCAGCGACTTTCTTCTGTCACAAATCCTATTCTTCTTTGTCTGTGGGTGTCTTCAGTGATGGAGTTTCACATTCAAGGAACTAGGAATCATTGAAGATACTTTTATGTGGATTGTGGAGTAGAGGACAGACGTGGAGAGTCTGTGCTTTCTCTTTCTCTGCTAATTGCTCCCTGTGCAAGGTAGAGCATTGCTTAGCTAAGAAGCAGGTCTTCTTGCATTGGAGAATATGGCTGGCCTGTAGGGCAAGTGGAAATAGTACTGCTCAGAATGTGGATGGTGCTCCAGAGGGGCTTGTAACTCTCCTAATTTTTTGCTCCCGTCTTTTTGCTTTTCCAGCCTGACGAGTTCTGGGTAGGATGGAAGTTGAACTCTGTGCAATACGAAGGTTAGCGATGCATCTAAGTGCTGCATTTCCTTTGCAGTTCCTGCCAGAAGAGTAGGTTTTTTTCCAACTGTGAACTCTGGGCACCAAACAGAGGTACCTTCAGCTCTTTGTTCCAGTTAGAGAAGCTGGTTTGATAAACATCCCGTCGTCATTTTCAGATGTTCTTTTTGTGTCCTTTAGTCCCATCACAGCTTCTTTGGCCAAATATAGAATTCTATGGTCTTTCACAATTTATTGTATGGTGTAATTAATGGATGGGTAGGCTGTTTAGCATCGTCTACATTTGCCTTTCAAGAATGTAGAACTAAGAATGGAATATGTCTTCTTATAAGTAGTAGGAGTTCCTGTATGAAATTTCAGATGAGAATTACTCTACACACCAAGGAACCTGTGCAAAACAGGTACGTCCTACCTCTGATAGCAGCTATCAGCTCCCAGTTCAAATCTTTCTGATTTGTAGGTGAAGCAGGCAGCCTGGTGCTCAAATCCCACTGGTTTAGAGGTACTTCCTTTCATTTGCACCCTCTTCTGTTACCCTGTGAGGGTGGACTTCCACATCATGCAGAAGAGATGAGCCTCTGGCCGTTGGTTTCTGTAGTTTCCATGGCAGCTGCAAAGATTATTTTGGAAAGCAGTTGACTCTAGCTGAAATCTGTGATCTTTATTTCTTTATGAGTTGTGCTCCATGTGCAAGTGTTTCTATTACAACTTAAAGTAGGTTTTTTCTTTATGGGAATATTCCGGGAACTCAGAACATGTAGGTCATACTGGGGGTTTTTTTGAGCACAGTAGACTACATTTTTACTGTCTTGATTTTAACTCTAACCCAAATGCGTATCTGGAAAATGAGGTTGTTCTTGGATGAGTGCTTGGCTGCTCCTGGTAGCCTGCCGTTCCCAGACAACAAAATTCCCTGCCTTTGCCTCAGGCTGGCTCTGGCTAGGTAGGTATATTTCTGTTTGGTATGCTAGGTATACAATCAGAGGGGCTCTGACACTGGCAGGACCAAGCAGGAGGAGATCAACTGGGACAAAGGAAAGGCATCCTCAAGAAACCGTTTGCCGTTGTGTGCTGTAGCTATTCCAAGAGATGCCTATCTAGAATAATGCTCACACGCCCTTAAGAAAATAAGATACACTTTTCCCCTGTGATATTTTTAGTTTACTTTGCAATGTTTTTTCTCATTATTATTAAATAAAGCTGCTTGACAACTTACGTGCCTTTTAGACTTTGGGATATTAGGAGAGACCAGCTAGAGATGACACACTTTTCATCTGTAAAATCAGTAATACAGAAAGAGTGTATACCTGGTGTCTACCCTGCCCATACTGTGCCATCACAGGGCATAGGCTATGAACCATTCTCTTAAACGGGTGTTCTCAGGCCTGGGCTGTGCAAAACTAGTTAATGTAAATGCATATTCTTGTCACCTCTCCCTAAACTCCACAGCCCATTCTTTCTACAACCAATAACCTGCCTGAATGTCTGGTTATATCTAAATTTTATAGAAAAGTACAGACTT